>APFE031741943.1:47275-65864 GCA_000404065.3 Pinus taeda | reverse complement strand
GATGGGGGAGAAAAAGGGAGGTGAGATAGAAAGGGAGAGAGAGGACTAAGAGAGAGGAGCGAGAGATGAAGTTGGGGGGGGAGAGAGAGGGAAGGAAGAAGAAAGACATAGAGGGAGAAAGGTAGAGAGAGAGAGGGAGTGACAAGGGAGCGATGGAGAGAGGAGAGATAGAGGTAAGAGAGAGAGGCAGAGAGGAAGAGGGACGAAGAGAGAGGTAATAAGAAAGATACACATAGATACAAATATAAAAATTATATAGTATTATATAACCAACCTAGATCCATCTTAACATGGATTTATCAAGCACCAAAAAAAGAGGTTTGCACATCGAGAGATTGGATCCCTCTCGGCGCTTGATAGATCTAATTAAGATGGATCTAGGCTGGCTTAATAAGTTTGTAGTTGTATTTGATAAACTAACACTTTTTTTATGGTTGTGTTTGAATTTTTTTTCCATATTTGGTGTATTTATCATAATAATAATAATAATCTAATTTTAATTTAATTTTGAGCTTACATTTTTTACGCAATGACTTTATTGTTAGTTTATAGAGATAGACATGTTATACTTTTGGAATTTGAAAAGGAAACATGCCCTCTTAACTTGGTTATATTAAAAACATAAGTGTTCTTGTACACTAGGTGGGTGAAATCAAGAGAGAGTATATGTTAAGTGGATTAAATAGTTAGAAACAAATGTTAGTTAAGGATAAAGTTACAAAAATCTAACAAATAGGCTAGGGTTAGGATATTACTGTTTTGGGACATCTAAAGTTGAAGGTACATTTTATGGAGGTGTATTCTAAGTCCTTGGGTGTAGAGAGATGCATGAGCATTTAGCCCAAGCAAAATCATTGTAAATAGTAGACATAGGGGATCATGCATTTTAGGAAACAGTTTTCCTAAGTAACAAGTTAAGGCAATATTTAGGCCTTTAAGTGTGATTTAATAAGATAAAGGGAGGATATGTAAATTCTTTAAAAATAAATAAATGAGAACATGAGTGGTACAAGTCAAACCCAACTCTTAAACATTTCCATGATTCTAAGAACAAGAGAGAGATTTTAGGCATTAAATGGGAAGTTGATAAGAAGACTTTTCTGTTTTGAAATAGAGGAGAAGATGGAATTGATAAAGTCTCAAAGAGACTTATCTGCCACATAAGCATGCATGTAGCGAGCTTTAGGGATTTTTTTAAAGGATGGATCAGGTCCTTCATAGTAATCCAATCCAAAGTTTCTATATAAATACATGTAAGCCTATGGGCAGAGGGGAGAGGCCACGAATAGTAGAAATCAGGCCTGTGTGTGAGAGCAAGACTGAGGTGTCTCGAATGTAACCTGTGTTTTACATTAATTTATATACAGAGTTATTTATGAATGTCTCGAAAGAGTTGAATGGGTGTTTAAGTGTTGATTTGTATGTAAACTCATAAGCTCTATGACAGGGGGTTATAGATAGAGTTCTATGGAACGCGCAGAAGGGACATTAAGGACTGTTCAAGCAGAATAGTGAAGTGAAATTGGGCGAGATAGAACCCAAGTGGAACGTAGAGAGGAAAATGATTCAAAGGAATCATAAGGGTTCTTAGAATCCATTGAAGAAGTTGAGAATTCACTGAGGAATCAACCCAAGAGGGAGTTGCAGCAAAAACAATGAAGAATGGGATCCTTTGGAAAAGCCGGAACCACAGAAAAACCATTGGAACAGTGTAAAATTTCTAAGTAAAAGGAATTGCAGAGAGTTATAGACATATTTGGGCACTGCAACCCCAACCACATATGTCCATAAACCAAGGGCTTCTAAGCCCCTAAAAGTGTTGTTTCATACCCTAAAGGAACAAGGTCAGCTGATTACATCATTTCCTAGAAGTTCTCCCTGAAAAACTTCTCAGAACTAGTCAAAATTGGACCATACAAACTGCTCCATGCTGAGGATGTGATGCATCTCACCTATTACAGATAGAGGGTGCGATGCATACTGAAAATCCCTTCTGTAGGATGTGTTGAGTGAGAGCAAACAAATGGCAGAGGCAGTTTGCTAGGTGGAAACCTAGAGAATCTTCTAGAAACTGCTCATTTTACACTTGCCTCTCCGAATTCGCCCAGGGATGAGTAAGAGATCATGAAATCTTCAAGTGGAACCAATAACTATCAGATAAATGACACTAATCAAAATTATAGAAGCTGACTCACGCACCTGCAAATATATATATATATATATGGATCCCTCATCCTAGAGATCCAAAGGCTGGAAGGAGTGGCAAAGCTCTATCAAAGGAGGGAGGAAACAAGCAAGGAGCCAAGTGAAAGACTAAGGTTGGTACACCCTTCTTCTCTCTCATCTATCTCTCATAAACAAAAACACAAGTAACTTTAGTTTGTTTGTTTCTAAGATAGCTACCCGTCTTAGTGGGACTAGCAGCGCTGAATGGACACTAGTTTTCCCGATAACAAAATGGCGACTTCGTTGGGGAGCAAATAGTTTGATTGTTAGTCACTGTTGTTTGCTTTATAAACTATAGGTCGAGCCTAAAATTGAGCTAGCTAGCCTTTGAACTTCTTTTGCTATGCAATTGCAAAGTAGATCAACGTGCTTTAGTCAATCTCCAGGTTAGTTTATGAACTAAACATCTGACTTACAAACATCCTGAGTGCCCTAGTGGTAGCTCAAATAACCTCATTAGACCATCTCCTATACTTTGTATTTACTTCCGATCATTAGCTCAACCTAAATCCCTGAACTAAGCTACAAATTATGAGCAAAAAACCAAACTCAGGCTCGTCCCTAGACCATCCCACTATCTCTCATTGGTATTCTGGATGCATCCCACCTCCCGTGTGCTACAGGTGAGATGCATCCCTGTTTCGCTGTGTTACAGGTGCGATGATTAGGTGAAACTATTTCTGCTTCTAGATTTTTGTTTTCTCTTCATTTTATTTAGCTTTATTAAGTAGTTTTGCTATGTGTGATTAGTATATCACTATTGAAACTCTCTTCCTTTGCATTATTCAGCCTCAATTGATAAATAATTGTGAATTTTTTTATGTATTTTTCGTCATTTACAGTTCTCCTTTGCAAACAATAGCTTAATCGAACTGTCATCTTTTTATTTGAAAGTGTCGCAAGTGTCATTTTCAGTTAAAGAAAAGAGTGTCGTAAAGTCTTCCTCTTTTAGATAGTCGATTACACTTGATATTATATTTGATTTGAATCATCAATTCTCTGAAGTGTCAAAAGCAGTTTTCAAGTCGAAATTGAAAGTGTCGTCTTAGTCTTCCTTTCATTTTTGAACAAGAAATTGCTAAAGTGTCGCTTTGAGAAAAGATAGTTCAAATTTGTACTTAGTTTTCTTTTTGTCATTCTCACATTAAGGAAACCGAAAAGCAAATACATGCATGTGCATTTTCATTTAGACTGCATGTGGAAATTGATTTAGGACAGTGCATCTTAGTGTGTGCTCTCTACTCTATGTCGAAAGGATTTTACTTCTCTTTCCTTAGTAGCTAGAATTTTCATTGCAAAAAGAAAGTGAACAACTATTTATCATCTTAGATTGCATATTTAGGAATTGCATATCTACATCACACGGTGAACCTTAAAGGAAAACTTATTAATAAAGATCAACTATAAAATAAACATCAATGAACATAAAAACACTTTGGAACCTAATGCACAACATCTAGAAGTCTATGCTAGAGACGTATTCCGGCATCGTAAAGCTTGGTAACTATTGTTTTCATCATAGGTTGGGTGATTCCTCCTCCTTGATACAAGTGCCAGTAAAAAGTTGTGCTCCCACATACTATCAAGTATAGATTGGGAGACCACAATAGGCTATATCCTTTATCCTTAGGAAGCTGTGTCTACCACCCTATCGATCGCAATGCACTGAACACAACATTCGGGAAGATTTGCTGTCGTACGTAAAAATTATTTTGGATTTTTGCGATTGGTTTGGTAACCCCTCTGTTTAGATATCTAGACTAGTCACTTTCATTCTTTTTAAGACTCCTTAAAAGAAAAGGTCCATCTAAGAACTTGTCACTTCAGGCTCATTAAAAATCGAACGCGACTAGAGTCATATTTAGCTTTTTCTTGACTCTTTAAAATTGAAAAAGAAAGTTGTGTCAAAGCGTCATAAAATTTGTTTTAATCGGAATAACGTCACTATTCCCTCATTGATCTAAGGTTGAGAAAATGGAGTCCACCAATCAAGTATTTCCCCTTGGGGGGAATCCTAGTCCCTTCTCCTCTTGGGGAGATTTTGGTGCACCTCATATGGCTACATTGTCCCTTCTAGGACTTACAATTGGTTTGCCAGTATGGCTTTTCTCGACCTTTATCATTCAAAACACCGTGATTCCTAAGTAATCAAATCAGCAACCAGATGATACTAGAGTTACCCCCCAACCTTCTACTTCATTTGTTTCTCCCTCTCCTTCTTCCTCTTCGCTTGGTAAATCTAGTAAAACTAAAAGCCAAGTAACTGAGAAGAAGAAGAAAGGGAAGGAGAAGAAGAAGAAGAAGCCAATGGTGAAAGGGGGCAATCATGCATCGTCTGGCAAAAATCCACACACTGCACCATCCAAACCTAAATCTCCATGTGTCATTTGCAAAGGGACCACTATCATCGAGATTGTCCTTGCATCCCATAGATATTAAGGGACTGGTATTCCCACTTGCACAATCTGGTGTCCTCAACCTCTGATGATCATGTTGAGAGTACACTGTCAACTAGTGAAAACGAAGTCAATGGATAAAAAGGAAGATCTAAATTTCCTTGTAGACTATGTGAAGATGATCATTCCCTCCACCATTGTCCCTTCTTGGACAAAGCTAAAAGATTCTTGAATAACCATCCTACTTCACCACTACAGCTTCCTCTTGGATACAAGAAACTCTTGCCAAGTCCATCGCTAGTTGAAAATCCAACTAACACACCTTTGTTGTCAGTCGAAGCACCTATCATTGAAGATAAACCCTCTGAGTCCACACCAGAAAAAAGTCAACAGGTTGAGATGGTAGTTGACCCATTCTTGTCTTTAGAAGGTCCACCTTCAGATGATACAGTCACCGAAGAGAATGAGAATGACATCGTTCAAATTCTTTTTGTTAACATAGAATCCAATGAACCTAGGGGAAATCTACCCGTCCCTTTATTGCAAGAAGGAAGTTCATCAGAGATTCATTTGGTCATTTATTCAGTCCCTCCTCCAAGCAATCTAGTCTTTTCCTTCAATTAGAATCTTCTAGGGAGACCCCACCTACCATCTAATGTACCATTCTGAATCATAGTACAAGCTTACAGAATGGTCATGGTTGGTACAATCATAGATGAAGGGGCCTCCATGAGTATCATTTCCTCAACTACCTGGAAAGTGCTTGGTTCACCATTGCTTCTGCCTGAGATTCGAAATCTGTCAGGCTTCAACAAAGGAACCAGTCGACCATTAGGGATCCTTCCAAGTTTTCCTATAACTTTGAGAAGGAAAACCGTTTATCTGAATGTGATGGTAGTTGAAGGGCCATTAGATTACAATCTACTTCTTGGACATGACTACATTTATAGCATGGGATCTATTGTTTCCTCACTCTTTAGGGTTATGTGTTTCCCATATGAAGGCAGAGTGGTCCAGCTTGTTGACCAGCTTTCATTTCCTAGTTCAAAAATGGCTAATAGTGAAATACCATCCCTAACTAGTCTTTTTTCTCAAGGAATGTCTCATCAACCTCTAGTCCATCCACATGATGAGCGCCAGTGATTCGTTGAATGTGACTGAAGCCAAGGGGCATGCACCCTAGTCTGCTTCGGTAGGAAAACCTCAAATATAAGGTAGGTTTCTGCGTAGGATATATGACTAGTCTGACACACCCGTCCGTTTAGGAAAATGGGATTAGACTGGAGAAGGATTCCCTCATCAAAGTTATGTGAGTGGAGGCTCATACCATTCACCTTTGTCTATGGACATGGCCAAGGGAGTGTTTTGTCTGCAAATGCAGATGGAATAACCTTTGCTTTAATGTAAGAACTTCCATATGGTAACCTAGAAACTCTACTTCTCTTTATATCTGGGGGCATGCAAACCTTTTGTACACAAGTGAAAAGTGATCAGTGTAACTCTAACCCCATAGTTTTTACTAACTTCAACTGCTTAACTTAGGTGATTGGTTTGATCAACCATTCACCTCTACTGGGACCAATGGAAATGGAAAAGTACAGGAGATGTTTCCCACCGAGAAGCTATCCTACCTAACTTTAGTAGTTCTTTAACCCCTAGGACAGTAGTTGGTCGTTCCTAGTTTGCATACAAAAGGCTCCAAAGTAAAGTTGTGCATGGGGCAAGTTACCTAAAAAATGAACCTACTGATAAGAGATATCCTTATTATATGACTGGCACGAGCAATGTTTCCGCAAAGTTCCAACTCGTTAAAAAATAAACCTAGTTATGAGTATATGTTCCCCCAGAGCTTAAGCTCATTAAAAAATGAACCCACTTCCAGTAAATAACCATTGTGATTGCATTACTATTAGGTTTTGAGCCTTAGTCGTGTTCTTATCATAACCTCCACTTTTTAGCTGATCATCCACCTCCACCTGATTGTTTACCATTTTGAGGAATAACTGCGAAGAGTGGTTCTATTAGCCACCTTATTTACACTGTCATGATTGAAAAGTTCCAAACCTTACCTAGAACTAGCTACTACCCAAAAATATCACTCGTTCCTCAAAGACGAGTATCTTTTAAGCTCTTTTTAGAATCATAAAATATAAAAAATATTGCCGAGATATTGGCCTCTCGAGCTCATTAAAGTCATTGGAAGTGCCATCCCTCCTCTAGATTTTAATATTTTTGGACCTGAGGGATCATTACACAAAAATATTGAGCACTTTTCTTTTTCGGCCTGTTAAAGTGATCAGAAAAGTAATCCCTTTCGTATCATTTTATACTTTTTCAGACTTATGGGATTATACTATGAAAAGGATTATCAAAGTTTCCTTTCCACCTCTTTTTAGACTCTATAAAATTGAAAAGGACCGAGTTATCTTTGCCATTAAACTCGTTAAAACAATAGTGACAAATTTGTCCATTACAGACAAGAGCGAGTTTCACTGTCGCTAAGGTCGTTAAAACATAGCGACAAGTTTGCCCAAAGGGAAAATTATAGAACAAGCATATGTTATCCTCCTCAAGCTTGACAAAAATAAAGAGGTACTAGTTGGAAATGAGTGGGAAAAAATTGGGAAGAAAACTTGAAGAAAATTTATTATTAGTAGGTCACTCTTGAACATGACATTTTCACTCCATCACCATGATTGAGTCGGGTTGGGTTATTCCGTTCACCGGTCATATCACCATTGGTCCTCTGTACCATCCATTTTTGGGGTTAATGCTACCAATCCATTTCAATGTCACTGATATATTCAAGAGAAGTCACTCAGGGAATCTACCAACCCAGCTTACGCCCCATCCGCTACAATACCTTCATGCTCCATTCTTTCATGACTACCACCCTGAACCTTGTATCATCAAATTGTTTTCATCTCCACAAAATCATTTGATTTGTTTCATGTCGTAGATGTGGGATTCATTAAGGCCCTCCTACGATGGGTCACTTCTTGTCGACATCAGCTCATTATCCAAGAAGTTGACCTAGGAACAACCCTTTTAGTACTTTGAAGCTTGCATGCATCAATGGCAAGTTTCTCACTTCTGGCGATAGGTATACATCAATGGCCTTTAATCAAAAGATTTTACGTGGTGTTCGACATCAACTCATGTATTCACACCACGTGAATTGTACTGTAGTACCTTGAGGGTCGTCATCATTACCGAGGATTCCTCTCACACCTGTTAACAACTTACATCATTGGCTGGTAATCAGGCAATGTCATTCCATGTTCGACATCAGCATATCCTTTCACATAGATTGGCTTGTACTTTGGGTAAAGATTGAACGAGTTTGAAGACCCCGGATCTAGTTTCATCCATCTAGGCTGTGATATACTTAGGAAAATAAATACATCAAATGTACATCATAGCTGCACAAATAATCATCCAAGCTAAGGGATGATGGCTCTACCAGAATCATCAGTCTGCCACATAGACAGTTGTCTGTCTTATGTACATGAAAATTAATTTATAAAGTTGAGCATGGGAATGCCCGCCTCAGCTAGATCATGAAAATGTTATGAAGATAATGTATTGTATTGTATCTTATTACAGGTCACTTTCCAATTCGTAAAAACCTCAGATCCTCATGATAAAGCATTTCACCCGACATCAGAAGATTTACAACCACATGCTTTAGGGGGAAACTGTTATAGACATATTTGGGCACTGCAACCCCAATCACATATGTGCATAAACCAAGGGCTTCGAATCCCTTAAAAGTGTTGTTTCATACCCTAAAGGAACAAGGTCAGCGGATTACATCATTTCCCAGAAGTTCTCCCTGAAAAACTGCTCAGAACTAGCCAAAAATGGACCATACAGACTGCTCCATGCTGAGGATGTGATGAATCTCACCTATTACACATAGAGGGTGTGATTCATACCGAAAATCCCTTCTGTAGGGTGTGATGAGTGAGAGTAGACAAATGGTGGACACAGTTTGCTAGGTGGAAACCCAGAGAATATTCTAGAAACTGCACATTTGACACTTGCCTCTCTGAATTCGCCCAGGGATGAGTAATAGATCATGAAATCTCCAAGTGGAACCAAGAACTATCAGAGAAATGACACTAATCAAAATCCTAGAAGCTGACTCACCCACCTGCAAATATCTATATATGGATCTCACATCCTAGTGATCCAGAGGCTAGAATTTTGTATTTTGTAAGGAAGTGCTATTGGTTTCTTTGTGAAACATCATAGTGTTGGGTGATCTAGCTTTTCATGAGGTGAAGAGAGCTTTTCATGAGGTGAAGAGAGCTTTCATGTTGGGAGGATGGCACTGGGTCAGACCAATCGGTTGTAATCCTCTCCTCTACTACTTCTATCAATAGAGCTATTTGAGTTTTCCTCCATATTCTTGTATATTTCTGAATCTTGTATTGAGATATGTATTTTTGTGGTTAATATATATCTGATCCTATATTCTTTATGGTTATAGATCTCTATGCTTTGATGGTATTATGCTGCTTTGACTCTACAGGTGTTTCTTTAAAGCGAGAGAAGTGAGGAAGGAGTGGCAGAGCTCTATCAAAGGAGAGAGGAGACAAGCAAGGAGCCAAGTGAAAGACTAAGGTTGGTACTCTCTGCTTCTCTCTCATCTATCTCTCATAAAGGAAAACACAAGTAACTTTAGTTTGTTTGTTTCTAAGATAGCTACTCATCTTAGTGGGACTAGTAACTCTGAATGGAAACTAGTTTTCCCGATAACAAGAGAAGTGTAAGTGATGCACAGTAGCCATTAGATCTCATAGATAAATGGCTGAGATCAAATCGTAGTGGAAGACTCCATTTTTAAGTTATCAGAATGAGCCTTCGAGATTTGCAAAGAGTGACCAATGATTAATCGTGGACCGTTGGATCATGGCCAGATCAATGGTCATGATTAATTTGCATATCAACGACCAAAAGTACAAAGGGCGATTGGTGAAGTCGCAACATCACCGATAGCGATATCGGTGATTAGCGTCAAGATTTATTGGTGATCGAGCATAATGGTGTATTAGAGATTAGAAGAGTTTTGCTGCTAGCAAGTGGGCAAAGATCTAGACCGGATAGAGTTATAATGGGAGTTCCATAATATTTGAGATCTGTTCAGAGCGGGATTTCAAAATATTCCTTTGTAATTCCGAAATATTGTTGTTGAGTCTTTTAAGACTCAAACATAGGGTTACTGGTTCCAATAGTCGAAGATCGGAGTTGGAGAAGGGTGATGGTGCATATATGTATGACCGTTGGATATTGCGATGGCTGATTGCGACGAGGTTAGCCTCAAGGTTTGTGCAGAAGTTGTAACCAAGGGTGGAAAGATATGTTTGTGGAGTAATTCCTTTGTAAATGTATTTATAAGGGAATTGCACAGTTAAAGGGTTGTAAAGTCTCGAAAGGAAGATTTGAGGCAACCTTTAATAAGCGAGGCTAAAGAAGGCTTATAAGGGTAGATTGAGTTATAAGAGAAGTATTGGTGGGGTGGTTGAAGTTCTGTTACAAAGGAACTTATAAGAGGGCCACTTGGCCATTTATGGTCTGAATATTTGACTCCATTGAAGAGTCAATTTTCCTGGGACAGTTGTGGATGCATCATTGTTGATAAATGCATACTGTGGGTATGTGTGGTGTTACCCTGGCATCAGTTTGCTAAGTATGGTTATATGTCAAGTGTTTACCCTACACCATTAGTGGTATCAAGGCAGATTTGTAATCTGTAAGAGGGAACTTTGAAGTTCTAGAAGATTGTAGTATTCTAGTAGAGGCTTTGAGAGGGCAGTAACAGATAATTCCTTAAAGGAAAGAAAAAGCAAGATTGCTTAATGCAAGCTCTGAAGGAAAAAGGACTTGAGGGACAAAACAGAGGAAAATCCATTCAAAGTGCAGAAGAATGGGTGAAACAAGATCATGCTGAGATCTTGAAGGTGAGGTAATATGTTTTGTTTCCAATTGAGAATGTGTGTTTGTACTAATGCACAAGTGATAGCAAGAGAAGCTGTGAGAAGAATAGATGTGTTATTAAAGACAGAGTAAGGAGAATACTCGGAAGAATAAGTGGCAGTGAACCTAAAGAATCCAACAAGAGATTGGATAGAGAGGATAGCTAAAGTGTTCTCAAGAGAGAGTGAGAGATTACAAAAACCTAGAAGGAGCAAAGGTGTTTCCTAAGAGAAGGTTCCAAACAGAGGACCTGTGCTTACCAAAAGACCGAGTGAGGAGAGCTTAGTGAGGTAAGATTGCAGCCAGGAGGACTAGCTATTACAGAGGCTTCTTGCAAAGGAGCTCATGAAGAAAGAAGAGAAGAAGATGACTACTGATAGTCATGGCAAAGGTTTAGAGAGAAGCCACAATAGAGGATATAAGAAAGAGGATGCCGAAGAAAATGGCAAGAGGATGGGTCAAGAAGAAATTGACAAAGAGGTTGCTGAATTAAAAGAACAACTCAATGCATTAAGGAGAATGCTTGAGGAAAGCCAAAGACTAGGTTGGGTCTTGAGGAAGAATCCAGTGGAATGGCATGAGATGCAGAGAAGACTACAACAAAAGGCTACAACAAAAGCAAGTAAAGTGGCTAAAGGAAAAGCTCAAGGAAGTTGAGTTAGAAATGGAAGAATCCGTTTGTGAACCAAAACAAGGAGAATTTAAGGGAGAAAGTGAAGATGAAGACTTGAAGATTGAAACTTCAAGTGAGGCCAAAGGGTCACATGGTTTCAAATCTGAAAATTTGTGTATGATTGCAGGTGAAACAGGTGAAGGACAATTTGCTGATATTGTCATGAAGAAGGAAGAAGACTAGTAGAATCAAAATTTTGTTCTGGAAAAGGATGAGATAGATAGATCTCATATACAACTGAAGAAAGATATCAAGCAACCAAGTAAAGGGCTTCAGGAGATTAAAGAGGAGACAATCACATAATTTATGAATCATATGAATGATTTAGAACAAAAAGGAGATATGATGGTTGAACCATCAAGTGAGAGCATAGGGTCTTACATTTGTAAAACCGATAGTTTGTGTATGATGGCAGATATTGCAGGAGAAAAGAATGCATTTGAAGATACCTTCATAGGAGATAAACAGGAATGGGCTGAAGACAAACTTGAGGAAGAGACTATGTTAGCTGAAAACATAGTAAAGGAACATCAATTGACTATGACGATAGGCACAATGGAGACAGCCATGGAAACTAATGAGACAGACAGTAGGGAAGAAGGACATCTACTGAAAGATGTTAAGGAGGAACCCTATGAAAAGGATTTAACCTTGGGAAAAGGAACACTAACAAAGGAGTGTTTTGAAGATGATGGATAATCTTTTGAATATATCAAAAATCCAGAGGAGTACTCTTGGAGAACAAAGTATAATGGAGGAGACCTCTTGAATGAGGGAAGTAGTGATTTGCTACAGTAGAAAGACCTTGAGATTAAAAGGGTCAAAGGAAGACAGTATTTTAATACTATAACACAACATGTGAAGGATGAAGCTGGAAGAAGAGAGCATTGTGATGAAGTTCTTGCTAAGTGTGAAGAGGAAATTAAACTGCTGGAGAAACTAATGAGAGAACATGAAGGTAGAACAAAAGTTGCAGTTACAGTTTCTGAAGAAGAAGATGTGTTTCAAGTATCCATGGATATAGGAAGACGTAATAATTTCTTTGTAGGTTCATTAAAAAGCATAAATGAGTATGAGTATGTGATAAGATATTTAGCAGAGGTTGTTTGAAGATGGTAAACAGGTAGTAGGAATCAAACAATTTCAAGGTGTAGATAACCAACAATAGGTTAAGGAAGGAGAAGTTCACTATTATGAACCCATGCAGGAAGACATCATTAGAACAGACGGTGTAGAAAAGAGATTAACTGACAATCTCATGAATTCTGTCGAGAATTTGAATCAGCATACTGATATGCTAACAGAGGAGGAGGAAATTGGGCAACAAACTAAAATGTTTCCAAAGAAATAAGGGGCACCAAGGCCTCATTTTTTTTATTTTAACAAGTGCATTATCAATGAAAGTTTTGTTGCAAACGCTGGAAGATATTTGGCACAAGTGAATAGCCAAATAAAAGTGAAAGAAGAGAATTCTATGGAAGAACTCAAACCATGGAGTAGAGAAGTTAATTTTCTAGAGAAAGTGTTGAACAGTCATGATTCAATCATGAAAGAGGGTAAGGATAATAGGGAGGCAACAAGCCAAGCAGGAGTCAGCATAGCAAGCAAGGAAAAAGTGCAGGAAATGTCTACAACAATGTCTACAATGGCAGCAAGCAAAGCCAACATAGAAGACAGTAGGAACAACCTAGAACAAAGAAATATGAAGCAGAATATGGACCAGCCCAAAGATATGCTGGACATAGAAATTGAAGAAATATGGCAGCAGATGATGAAGCAATGCAAATGGATAAAATGGTAGCAATAGCAATAGAAAACAAGATCAATCAGAAGTTGAATCTGATTGACAGGAAGAAGAAAATGGAGCAAAAGACAGCAGAAGTGCACCAACAACAAGGGAATAAAGCATGTGGACAGTTACAAAACAAATTTTGGGATCCTGGAAGACAAATATTAGAAGAAACATGATTAGGAGATCATGAATATTTTCTACTTTGGGAGTCTGATGCAGGAGCATTCAGCCCAAGGAAAATAATTATAAATAGTAGACATAGTGGGTCATGCAATTTAGGAAATAGTTTCCCTAAGTAACAAGTTAAGGCAATATTTAGGCCTTTAAGTGTGATTTAATTAGACAATGGGAGGATATGTAAATTCTCTCAAAATAAGTAAATGAGAATATGAGTGGTAGAAGTCAAATCCAACTCTCAAACAGTTCCATGATTCTAGGAACAAGAGAGAGCTTTTAGGCATTAAATGGGAAGTTGATAAGAAGACTTTTCCATTTTGAAATAGAGGAAAAGATGGAATGGATAAATTCTCAAGGAGACTTATATGCCACATATGCATGCATGTAGCAAGATCTAGGGATTTTATCAAAGGATGGATCAGGTCCTTCATAGTAATCCAATCCAAAGTTTCCATATAAATATATGTAAGCCTACGGGTAGAGGGGAGAGGCCATGAATAGTAGAAATCAGGCCTATGTGTGTGAGCGAGACCGAGGAGTCTCGAATGTAATCTGTGTTTTACATTAATATATATACATAGTTATTTCCAAATGTCTTGAATGAGTTGAATGTGTGTTTAAGTGTTTATTTGTATGTGAACTCGTAGGCTCTGTGACAGGGGGTTACAGACAGAGTTCTATGGAACACGCAGAAGACACATTCAGGACTGTTCGAGCAGAACAGTGAAGTGAAATTGGGGGAGACAGAACCCAAGTGGAACACAGAGAGGAAAATGATTGAGAGGAATCATACTGGTTCTTAGAATCCATTGAAGAAGTTGAGAATTTGCTGAGGAATCAATTGAGGAGGGAGTTATAGAAAAAATAGTGAAGAACGGGATCCTTTGGAAAAGTTGGAACCACAGAAAAACCATTGGAACAACATAAAATTTCTAGGTAAAAGGAATTGTGGAAAATTTTAAGTGATGCACAGCAACCATTAGATCTCATAGATCAACAACTGAGATCAAATCACAACGACGGAATCCCTTTTTAGGTTATCGAAATGAGCCTTGGAGGTTTGTAAAGAGTGAGCAACAATTAATCATGGATTGTTGGATCGTGGCCAGATCAACGATCATGATTAATTTGCATATCGGTGATCATAAGTACAAAGGGGTGATTGGCAAAGTCGCAACATTGCCGATAGCGATATTGGTGATCAACGCTAGGATTTATCAGCGATCAAGCGTCGGGGTGTATCAGAGATTAGAAGAGTTGAGTTGTTAGCAAGTTGGTGAAGATCTAGACCCAATAAAGTTATAGTGGCAGTTCCATAATATTTGAGATCCATTCGGAGTAGGATTTCAACATATTCCTATGTAATTCCGAAATATTGTTGTTGAGTCTTTTAAGACTCAAACATAGGGTTAATGGTTCCGATAGTCGGAGATCGGAGTCAGAGAAGGGTGATGGTGCATATATGTATGACCGTTGGTTATTGCGATGGTTGATTACGACGAGGTTAGCCTCGAGTTCTATGCAAAAGCCGTAACCAAGGGTGGAAAGATATGTTTGTGGAGTAATTCCTTTGTAAACATATTTATAAGGGAATTGTGTGGTTAAAGGGTTGTAAAGTCCCGAAAGGAAGATTTGAGGCAACCTTTAATAAAAGAGGCTAAAGAAGACTTATAAGGGTAGATTGAGTTTCAATAGAGGTATTGGCAGGGTGATTGAAGTTTCGTTACAAAGGAACTTATAAGAGGGCCACTTGACCATTTATGGTCTGAATATTTGACTCCATTGAAGAGTCAATTTTCCTAGGACAGTTGTGGATGCATCATTGTTGATAAATGCGTACTGTGGGTATGTGCGGTGTTACCCTGACATTAGTATGGTAAGTAAGGTTATATGTTGGGTGTTTACCCTGCACCATAGAGAAAATATTATGGGTATCTTATACTTCTGGTGTGTGTTAGTGGTGTCAACTAGAGGTGGAGGGTCCAACCAATGAGTAGGAAAAGTTTTTCATTTACAAGGTTGCCATCAATAAAGTATTCTCCCTCTCTACCCAACTCTGAGATGAGGAGTGTGCATAATGGACTTATTATTGTGACAAATTGAAAATATTTTATTATATTTAAGTTCATGGGCTTGCAGTGGCTGTCTCAACCTACAAATCTTTAAAGGAACTATGTGTTTTTCAATTAAACCTTGTGGTTAAGGAGTTGCCAAAGAGGAAGGCCTTATGGCTATTTTTAAGGGGTTTTAATGACCCTCCTCTTGTGGTAAATATGTAGATATGATGCTAATGGTCCTGATCTTAGTACATTCACATATATAATGTAAATATTTTCCTATCACCTTGCATTGTATAAATATGATAAATATTTTGTGGTTACCTTGATGTACATGTTGAATTTCCACTTGCGTGATTATGGGAAACACTTCTTAGTTATCCTTGTGTACACGGGGAAGACCATAATTACTCTATCGCCACAAATATAGTGTCTAACTGAATCAAAAACCTAACCATCAACCCAATCTCCATTGATGAGGCTTCAACCGATGGTCTTTCCTTAAAATCACCACTTATAATTAGTGATGGCACATTTTTCTAACTCAATGAACCTTGTATTAACTAGGGGGAGTTAGATGAAACCTTAATGACTTCAAAGTGAGGGTAATAACCAAACTTCAACATATACCATAATAACCTATACATATGTTTTTATACCAGGGGCATGATACATGTATAAGAAACTATATTAATGGGGGGTTAAGGAGCATATAGCTCGACTCATATAATTGAAAGAGAAAAAAATAATTCAACCCAAGACCTAAGAAGAGACTCATAGACACCCACAAGCATAATACTTACAGGTCTTGATACATTTAATGAGGGTGGGGAGATATTTTGCAACATATTAGCACACATGAATGGACTTTTCTCCTCCCTCACATTATGTCAAATCTAGAATAGATCTAGGAAGAGGGAAAATGACAGATGGGGAGAAAATTGGAGGCCAAATGGTAGGAAAGGGAAAATCTAGTTAGACAAGCCCTAAATAACTAGAAGGATGGAGTGAGAAGTAGAAAGAGAAGAGAAACTGGGATAAGGAGTATAGGAAGCAAAAGAGCATAGTGAGAGGAGAGTAAGGGAGAAGGAACTAAGAGTGAACAAGATGAGGAGAGGGCAATCAAAGGCAAGGAAGTCACTGGGTAACTACTCGAAGGGTGTTGTTGCAAGGAGGGTGTCACACTTGGACATTGTGGGGTTTGAACCACGAAGATAACGAACTGAATTTTGATGTTAGAGGTAAGCCTCCATCATGTTTTTGAACTGTACATTTGACATTTATGGATCAAACTACCACCTCTCTGCATCTAATTAACAATCGAGCTCTCAGGTCTAGTGCAATGGGAAAATCACTAGCATGAATCTCTTTAGAGAACTACAATTTCCCAAAGATCTTATAGTCATATATTTGTTGGTTAGTTTTATAATCCAAGATTTGGGAACCTTACTATCATGCTTGTCACTTAGCCATCTTCCAAGTAATGTGATAAAAACACCTAGTAGTATTTTCGCACTGAACACTATACAATAAACTTAACCCTAATATTTTAGTGAAGAACAAGTAACTAGCTAGACTCTAGAAGGATCTTTTTAATCACTGTTAGTGAAACTCATTGTAGTTAGGTTCACTGTTTCTGGGAAAACTAGTGTCTATTTGATCTGCTAGTCCCACTAAGATGCGTAGCTATCTTAGAAACAAATGATTCAAAGTAACTTGTGTTTTCCTTTATGTATGATAGATAAGAGAGAAGCTAAGAGAAACAACCTTAATCTTTCGCTTGGCTCCTTGCTTTTTTCCTCTCTCCTTCGATAGAGCTTGCCACTCCTTTCTCATTTGTCCCGCTTTAAAGAACACCTGTAGAGGCAAAGCAATGAAACACCATCAAATCATAGAGATCTATAATACCAGAAACAATGCAGAATCAGAAGTACATTAACCATACAATTGCATTCACAAATACAAAATTCACAAGTACACAAGTATATGGAGGAAAACTCAAATAACTTTATTGATAGTAGAAGTAGAAGAGAGGATTACAACCCAAATGTTTGATCTAGAATCATCCTCCCAGCATGAAAGCCCTCTTCACCTCATGAAAAGCAAGATCACCCAACAATACAATGTCTATCATGCGGAATTAGTCGATCTTGCGGACACGATAGACCTTCCTAGAATCTAATGAAGACCTAATGACAAACAAACCAACCAGACACTATCTTTCTCTAAATGTGCTTTATAAAGAATGGTAAAAAAATGTGTTTAAGGGCCTACCTCATGTCGAACGCAATTTCGGAGATGCTCTCGCTCTTTTGATCCAAGTAAGTTCCTTTGTCACAAACCTGCAAGCACAAACAAGGCAAACGATTAAATAGCACCTGAATATCCAATATTATAAAACATGTTTAACATGAAAGTCGAGTCCATGAAACAAATAACATGAGATACTTGTTGAGAAAAATGAGCTTGATTGTATTAATTCAAAAGAGAAGAACCTTACAACCTTTGCCTTGACGCTGTACAAGCTCCTCCCAGGGTCCAACAAGAAGTCTCCTCTACTTTGACAAGCTTCCCTCACTCCCCAATGAGGCCAAAAAGGTATGTGAGCTCTCCTCTTAAGCTCAAATAGGAAGTCTTGATTTCACTAGCATTTACCCTCAAAAGTTTAGCTTCTAACCTCCCTGGCCGCTGACCCAAAGCCTCAATATATAGTGCAATGGAGATTAGTTACCATCTCCTCCTTCAAAGGGATAGAGTCCTCCTTCAAAGGGATAGCTCCTCTCAACAAGGGATTACTTCCTCCTATGATGGGATGCATGAACCACTTGGAGTGAACAATCCACATAACAAATGCTTCTAGAAAACTCTAGAATTAACCCAAGATGAGTTTTTTAAGATAAAGATTGCGCCTTTTGAAGTTTACAGGGGTACACACCCTCCCCTTTACATACAAAGCGTATAAGTACGCAAATAACTTGAAAAAAAGGTGCGGGCCCGCAGGCAAAAGTAAGAGAAAGTGTGGAACCAGAGTTACATTGCTTTTTTGATGTCTTTCTCTCATTTCTCAAGCCTGTTTTGAAGAGATGAGGATTAAGACTTGCTTAGGAAGCTGGTATAGGTAATGATAAGCCTACACAGACTGCAAATAATCAAGGTGACGATATTTTTGTGTAACAGATTGCCCCCTAAAGTCCAAATTCTGTAGTATATGAGGATTTTTCATTTATCATATAGGAAGAGTGAAGTGCTTTATCATTTCGAGGATCATCTTGTGGAGAGCCCGGTT
>APFE031741943.1:4930-36510 GCA_000404065.3 Pinus taeda | reverse complement strand
TTCCGGACCAAAAACACTAGTTGGTGATGAAATCCAACCTCGTAGGATTCAGTACAGAAAGAGCGGGTGGAACAGTTTACCCGACAACCTGCTTAATGAATAGACTGGACCAAGTTCCTCCACTTTAACCGTCTCGAGTGAAGAGAACCCCCCAGAAAATCCAAGTGAGTCTAGCCGACGTCTGCTCCAGGTACAGTGGGATCTTCCTGCCACCGTCTCCTTAGGAAGAATCCTAGAGAATATGGACACTAAGGTTACCAACAAAAACAAATACACCTGGGGGAACAGTCTACGATCCGATACGCATGCAAGGGCAGAGTAGCAAGCTCAATTCCCTTGAAGGCTCCTCGAAATAAACCGAGGTTTACCAACAAGTGACCCCAGGCTCCTCGACAATAATCCGAGGTTTACCGTTTGTAATACGTGAATATCTGGCGTCGTTCCCATTGAGGAAGGATTGATTCCCACATTGGTTTGGACACGATCTCGTGCTTCTCCTTTAAGAGGAGCTTTCCAGAGCATAGATGCAACAATTGGATTTCTCCTACCGCAAGATAAAGCTACTTGTTTGTTTTACTATCTTGGAGAGTTAATTACTCCCTACTCCAAGATACTAGCCTAAGCTATGTTGGTGTATCAGAGCCCTAGAAACAAAAAAATTTGCTAGATTGATTTTATTTTAAGCGTGATTTTTAGTGGTTTTTGATTAAGTCAGGAGGTGATGGGGATGAAACTTGTGGTGTAAAGACTCGACTCAAATTCACTACAAAAATGCACTTAAGATGATTAAATAATCTTTTCTCTTCAATGAAGTTCTAGCTAGGAAAGAGTTGGAAGATGCAAATACTTGAAAACACAAATCTTTCTTTAACGATCAAATCAAAAGAAGAGTATTCATTTCAATGCAGTAAAAAACGAGACAACTAATTATTTCCACAAGAATTTCTCTTTTCATTCGAAAACTCAAATGCTACTAAGAACAAGCTTTTTCAAAAGAGACCTTTCATTTTTTGTAAAAAACATTTAAAACTATAACTAAAGTAAATCTTTGAGAAAACTATTGAATAAAGCAAACTTAAGATCTACAAACTAACAAAACCTACTTGAAGTAAAAAGCTTACAAAAAATCTTTTTGAGGATGTTTTACTTGGTCACAAGAAAACCAAGGACTAATTTGTTCAGAATCACAAATAAGTCAAGAACAACCAACTTTGTATTCCTTTTGAAAATGAAAATCCAAACTTTCAATCACAAGCTTATCGAAGTTTTGTAAAGAGAAAAATCAAAGCGGATTTCTCAACAAGGGGAGATTTCATAAATGGTCAGACTCTCAAGGACTGGTAGACACTAAAGTGATCTGAAGTCCCTACAGCCTCTAAGCTCAGAGCCACTACACAACCAAATCGAAAAACAAACCCAACAAGCAAAACTTCTAGGAATTTCACCTAAAACCCTAATGCTAATGAAATTAAACCAAGGAAATATTTCAACTAGTCACATGCAGGTATGGGGAGAGGACAACCACTAGAAAAAAAAAAAAAATTAACTGAAAGAGCAAAAGTCAAAATTTTCAAAAATTTAGCAGGGTATGCAGGTGCAGAGTTCACCCAGGTGTGGGTACGCTCTGTGCACAAAGCCAAAGTGCGTACAGGTACGCACTGTGATATAAGCGCAGACTGCAAACTTCAACCAAAGTAATGAAAAATAAAAAACAAAGCTAAATCCACTAAGTCTACCCAAAGCCACACACAACAAGCCAAAAACAAAAAAAAAGGCAAGTTTCTCAAGTCAAAGAAAAACGAGGAAAACAGTCAAGTCCCCAGCGGAGTCGCCATTTTGTCACGTGGAATTAGTCGATCTTGTGGACAAGATAGACCTTCCTAGAATCTAATGAAGACCTAATGAAAAACAAACCAACCAGACACTATCTTTCTCTAAATGTGCTTTATAAAGAATGGTAAAAAAATGTGTTTAAGGGCCTACCTCATGTCCAACGCAAGTTCGAAGATGCTCTCACTCTTTTGATCCAAATAAGTTCCTTTGTCGCAAACCTGCAAGCACAAACAAGGAAAATGATTAAATAGCACCTGAATATCCAATATTATAAAACATATTTAACATGAAGTCAAGGAGTCCATGAAACAAATAACATGAGATACTTGTTGAGAAAAATGAGCTTGATTGTATTAATTCAAAAGAGAAGAACCTTACAACCTTTACCTTGACGCTGTACAAGCTCCTCCCAGGGTCCAACAAGAAGTATCCTCTACTTTGACAAGCTTCATTCACTCCCCAATGAGGCCAGAAAGGTATGTGATCTCTCCTCTTAAGCTCAAATAGGAAGTCTTGATTTCACTAGCATTTACCCTCAAAAGTTTAGCTTCTAACCTCCCTGGCCACTGACCCAAAGCCTCAATTTATAGTGCAATGGAGATCAGTTACCAGCTCCTCCTTCAAAGGGATAGAGTCCTCCTTCAAAGGGATAGCTTCTCTCAACAAGGGATTAGTTCCTCCTATGATGGGATGCATGAACCACTTGGAGCGAACAATCCACGTAACAAATGCATCTAGAAAACTCTAGAAATAATCCAAGATGAGTTTTTTAAGATAAAGACTGTGCCATTTTACATTTACAGGGCTACGCACCCTCCCCTTTACATACAGAGCGTATAAGTACGCAGATAACTTGAACAAAAGGTGCGGGCCAGTAGGCAAAAGTAAGAGAAAGTGCGGAACCAGAGTTACATTGCTTTTTTGATGTCTTTCTCTCATTTCTCAAGCTTGTTTTGAAGAGCTCGGAATTAAGACTTGCTTAGGAAGCTGGTATAGGTAATGATAGGCCTACACCGACTGCAAATAATCAACGTGACGATATTTTTGTGTAACAATGTCTCAAAGAGAAACCAACAACACTTACAAATTACAAAATTCCATCCTCTAGATATCTGTGATGAGGGATCCATATATAGATATTTGTAGAGGGGTGAGTCAGCTTCTAGGTTTTTGATTAGTGTCATTTCACTGATAGTTCTTGGTTCCACTTAGATATTTCATGATCTCTTACTAATCCCTGCGTGAATTTAGAGAGGCAAGTGTCATATGAGAAAGTTTCTATAAGATTCTCTGGGTTTCCAGTTAGCAAACTCTCTTCCATTTGTCTACTCTCACTCATCGCACCCTACAGAAGGCCTTTTTAGTATGCATCACACCTCTTGTGTGTAACAGGTGAGATGCATCCCACCTTGACCAAGGAGTAGCCAGTATGGTCCAGGTTTGGCGAGTTTTGAGTAATTTTTCAGGTGGAACTTTTGGGAAATGATGTAATAAATTCAACATGATCCTTTAGGGTGTGAAACAAAACTTTTAGGGGTTTAAGAGCCCTTGGTTTATCAACATATGCGATTGGGGTTGCAGTGCCCAAATATGTCTATAACAATTGCCCCCTAAAGCATGAGGTCGTAAATCTTTTGATGTCAGGTGAAATGCTTTATCATGAGGATCCAAGGTTTTTCGAACTTGAAGGTGACCTGTATAAAATACAATACAATACATTATCTTCATATTATTTTCATGATCTAGCTGAGACGGGCATTCCCATGCTCAACTTTATAAATTCATTTTCATGTACATAGGACAGACAATTGTCCACTTTTGCGGACTGGTGATTTTTGTAGAGCGTTCATCCCTTAGCTTGGATGATCATCTGTGCAACTATGGTGTACATTTGATGTCTTTATTTTCCTAAATATATCACAACCTGAATGAATGAAACTAGATCCAGGGTCTTCAAACTCGTTCAATCTTCGCCCGATGTACAAGTTGATCTATGTGAAAAGATGTTCTGAAATTGAACATGGAAAGACATTGCCTAATTACCAGAGAATGATGTAAGCTATTAACAAGCACGATAGGAATCACAGATAATGATAATGACCCTTAAGGTACTGCAATACAATTCACGTGATGTGAATATATGAGTCGATACCGAACGCCACGCAAAATCTTTCGGTCAAAGGCCATTGATGTAAACCTATCATCGGAAGTGAGAAACTTGCCATTGAGGCATGCAAGCTTCAAAGTACTGAAAGGGTTGTTCCTAAGTCAACTTCTTGGATAATGAGCTGATGTTGACAAGAAGTGACCTGTCGTATGAGGGCCTTAATGAGTCCCACATCTATGACATGAAATGAAGCAAATGATTTTCTGGAGGTGAAAACGATCTGATGATACAAGGTTCAGGAATGGCGGTCATGAAAAATGGAGAGTCAAGGTATTGCAGTGGATGAGGCATTAGCTGGGTTGGTGAATTCTCAGAATGACTTCTCTTGAACATATTGGCAACATTGAGATGGATTGGTAGCGTTAACGCCAAAAATGGATGGTACGGATGACCAATTGTGATGTGACCGGTGAACAGAATAACCCAACTCAACTCAATCATGGTGATAAAGTGAAAGTGTCATGTTCAAGAGCGACCTGCTACCAACGAAGTTCTTCAAGTTTTCTTCCCTTTTTCTCCTGTCATTGCTGACTAGTACCTCTTTATTTTTGTCGAGCTTAAGGAGGATAACATATGCATGTTCTATAATTTTCCCTTCGAGCAAACCTATCGCTATGTTTTAGCAAGCCTAGCGATTGTGAAACTTGCTCTTGTCTGGATGGACAAGCTTGTCACTATTGTTTCAATGAGTTTAATGAAAAAGATAACTCAGTCCTTTTCATGTTTAGAGAGACTAAAAAGGGATGGAAAGGAAACTCCAGCAATCCTTTTTGTGGCATATTCCCTTAAGTCCAAAAAAATATAAAATAATACGAAAGGAATGACTTTTCGATAGTTTTAGTGAGCCAAAAAAGACAAGCGCTTAATCTTTTTGTGGAATGATCCCTCAGGTCCAAAAAGATTAAAATGTAGAGGAGGCATGGTGCTTCCCCTTACTTTAACGAGCTAGAAAGTCCAGTAGCTCAACAATATTTTCATATTTTACGATTCTAAAAAGAGCTTAAAAGAGACTTGTTTTTTAGGAAATAAGTGATGTTTTCGGGTAACAGCTGGTTACCGGTAACTTTGGAACTTCTCAAACATGACAGTGTAAAGAGGGTGGCTAACAAAATCACTTGTCACAGTTGTTCCTCAAAAGGGTAAACAATCAAGTGGAAGCGTATGATCAGCCAAAAGAATGGAGGTGACGGTAAGAACACAACCAAGGCTCAAAAGGCTGATAGCAAGGCAATCACGAAGGATATTTACCGAGGGTGGATTCATTTTTTAATGAGCTTGAATCTTTGGAAACTATGCTCAATGGTGGGTTTATTTTTTAATGAGCTTGAACCCTGCAGTAACATTGCTCATGATAATAGTCAGAGATGCTCAATTTACCATTAACACTATATTCTTTTGACGGTCGTACAACCTGTTCAATTACTTCATCAAACTGATTAGAAATGCAAATACATGCTTGAAAAATGAGTTAAAAACTAACATCTTACTTAAATTACGTGAATAGTAACATAAAAGCAGTTTTACCTCTCATTTTTACCATTTCATTCAAATTTGGGATGTTGGAGTGGTTCGATCGTCAGGAGATGGTCTTCACTGAGTATCCATATGTTGGGATGGATTTCCGAGGCGACCTAGATTTGGCGTTACCGGCTGGTGAGCAGTGGAGTGTTATGGGTAAAATGATCTGACCATATCTTTATTGATTTTTATAATGTTCTTGTGTTTTTTAAAATGTTATTAAGACTAATCAAACTCATATATTTTTGCAGATGTTGGGCCAATGCGACCAGCAGCACACCCAAGGGCAGCAGTTGGCATTCCAGCAAGAGAGGCTGTAGGGAGGGCTATCCTTCGTGATTTGGACATAGCAAAGACCTTTCTAGTATTGTAGGATCAGATCAAGGGTTTCACCCTTGGTTTTCAAGATGTGAGGATTGACGGGTTACCTCTAATATTACAACACCATACCACTGGCGTGCCGATTTGATGGACTAGGCTCTTACATATGATCGTGCAAGCAGTGACTTGCTATCCCCAACACCATTAGTTTAAGGTGGTTTTCTGCATTTTTGAGTTTTTGGGTCGTATGACTGATTTTGTCCTGGACACAGAACATTCTAAAAAAACTATAAACAGCTATATATATTTTTTATTTTCGGAGCTTTATTTCGGTTAGGTTATGTGATCTCGATGCAAATGCTAATTGAAATGCTTTTTCCTTTATAAATGCTGCAAATGTCTATCTAACACATAATTTTCTAATGAATCAGTTAATGTGTTTAAGTTTCTAGAAATGTGTTGATATTGATTAGAATCAAACTACCTTTCCAAAATCCTGACCCTTAGGAACATACGATAAATAGCTGGATTCTGAATAGAATAGATGCCAGTAAGTTGTAGGATGATGAGTTGTGAATCTAGCCCGACAACAGGTCGGCGTATGCCACATGCGATGGCATCAGAGAGAAGCTCCATAAATGCACCGTACTTAGCGATGTTGTTCGTTGATCGACCAATGCATATCCCTCTAAAACTCACTAACTCGCCGCTTGGATAAAAAATGGCCGAGGCTGCAGAAGATAGGTTTTAGGTACTTACGACTAGCTCCGTCAATGTATCCAACGAATGATTCCAATAGGTATGACATCTGCAACAAATGCAAAGTGGATTACCTAACCAAAATGATAACTCTTGATGAAAACAAAAATGTAACAAAAACATATTTGTAAAGAGATTACTATACTTAATCAAGCATAGTAATGCTTAAGATACAACCCATACCTGGGTTGTGACAGTGGAATCCCATCGTAATCTACTAGCTCATGGGCTCCTTTTGCTAATACTCTTTTAACAATGTAGGGGCCCATCCACAAAGGTTCGAACTTACATGCTTCCAATTTATTGGAGTCCTGATCGTAAAGCAAGACCAGGTCACCTTCTGAGAAGACATGGGGTTTGACATTTTTGTCAAATTGTGCCTTGACACATTTCTTATGAGCTTCATTAGCTAAAGCGGCATCATAAAGGGTTTCATGTAAATGGATTAGTTCCAAGAAACGAGCCTCTTCCTCCAAAGTTTCGGGAAGTAGATCGACTGTGAGCTTGAGAGATGAAATTTCACACTAAATTGGTAAGACTGCTTCTAGGCCATGCACCAACTGAAAGGGTGTAAATCCAGTCGCATTTCTCACCAATGTCCTATATGCTCACAAGGCTCAGTATAGGATTAAGTGCCAATTCCGTTTGTGGACTCCAATCATCCTTTGTAGCATGCGCTTCAGGACTTTGTTAATGGCCTCAACTTGTCCGTTAGCGTGCAGATAATATGGACTAGAATTGTCATGGGACAGTCCTAATTTGGCAGCTAATTCAACCATCATGTGATTGTGAAAATGCGATCCATGATCTGTGACTATAGCCTGTGGAACACTGAATCTAGAGACTACATGATTGAAAAAGAAAATAGTAGTCGTTTCGCTGCTGTTGTTTAATGTAGGCATCGCCTTAGCCCATTTTGTAAAATAGTTGAAAGTGACTATGATATACCCATGTTCCCCAGCCGAGGTGGGGTTACATGTCATGAAGTCTATGCCCTATTTGGTGAATGGCCCAACAACAAATACTAGATGCAATGGTGCAGGTGCTAATCTGGTTTTACGGTCGAAGATCTGACAAGCATGGCAACTTCTCACTGTGATTATGCAATCTTTGAATATTGTGGGCTAGAAGTAACCATCTCGTAAGATCCTTTGTGCTGTAACATAACCAGATTGATTCCCCCCACATGTGCCTGAATGATAGTCATTTAGGACTTTTTTGTCCTTCTCATGTGTGAGGCACCTTCACAAAACTGTATCGATACCACAACTGTAAAGTGTATCATCGACGATCATGTAGTATTTGGCTTGGTATCGGGTATGTCATTATTCAGAGTGAGAGGTATTAGGCCTAAATGTTTGGGTCTGGAGATAGATCAGTAGATCTCCATACCACGGATCGCTTGACAATATCATAAACAGAGATTCATCCACGATTGATGCTTTAGATGTTGAATCATTGGACGATGATGGGAGGTCGCATAGTAACTCGACGAAAACTAGAGATTTCTTTGATTTGGATTTTGTGAATACTAGATCAAACTCTTGCAGAATGGCTATCCATTTTGAATATTTGCCCCCTAGTAATTGACATGACAGAATGTAAGTCATAGGGTTTCAATCTGACAAAATGGTAGTTTTGTGAAAGAGGATTTAGTGTCGAAATCTATGTACTGCTTGAACAGCTGCTAGAGCCAGCTTTTCAACATAGGAGTACTTTCTTTCTGTATCATTTAAGTTTCAACTTAAATAATAGATAGGATGTTAAATTCCACTCTTTTCTTGTGCTAAAACCATTGCGATGGTTGTATCTGTTGTGGCTAGATACAAGTTAAAGTCTTTTTAATTGTCAGGAGCATAAATTAATGATGTTTTCATTAGGGAATCCTTTAAAGCATCAAAGGAAGCTTGCACAACTTGATCCCAGTTGAAGGGCACTTCTTTTTTCAAAAGATGCGTATAACCTTTAGCAAGTTCGGCATAATTTGGAATGAACCTCCTTAGAAAGTTTGCTTTCCCTTGGAGTTTCTAAATCTAAAGCAATTTTGAAGGTCAAGGCATGTCAATGATTGCCTGAACCTTACAGGGGTCAACTTGAATCCCTCCCTTAGAAACTACGAATCCAAGTGAACGACCAGAACCAACACAAAACACACACTTGTGTGGATTGAGTCATATCTTGTAGTGTTGGTAACGTTGAAATATAGCTCTCAAATGCTGCAGATGATCAGTCTGCTTTCGCAAATGAGCCAGTAGAATGTCGAGATATGGTTGAACGATGTGTTTGATGTCATGGAAGGTGTAGTTCATTTCCCTCTGAAAATTTACCCCTTCATTCTTTGAACCGAAAGGTAGTTTACGGTACACAAATGTGCCCCACGAACATATAAATGTAGTCTTTGACTAGTCCTATGGGCAGATGTTTATTTGATTGTATCTAGAAAATCCATCCATGAATGAAAAGATTCCGCATCTGGTGCATTCATCAATTATCTGGTCGATGAAGGGCGTAGGGTAGTTTTCCTTTGGACAAGCTTGATTTACATCCCTGTAATCAATGCACACTCTAATCATTCCTTGCTTTTTCATGACAGGAACAATATTCAATACCCAATCAGTTAGAGGAACGGGGTGAATGAAACTAGCATGTAAAAAATTTTCAACTTCTGCCTTGATGGCAATGGCTTTCTTTAGGTGAACCTGTCGACATCGTTATCATATTGGTTTGACATCTAGATACATCTTGATTTCATGTTCAATGATGCTCGAGTTAATGCCTGGCATTTCTTCATATGACCATGTAAAGACATCTCTAGATTTGTGAAGGAGGGCAGAGTATATTTCTAGTTCTGAAGAAGAACAAGATTCACAAACATGAATATTCTCTACAACATCAGGTTTGGTCGAGATATTTATGGAAATAGTTTCTTCAATATTGAAAATATTTCACTCAGAATCCACCGTATTTACAGTATTTGATAGAAAATAAAAAACCGAAGGATGATTAAGGTCGCTGGAATAATCTTCGTCATTATCCTGAAGATGGGAATGATGGTGGTAATCTTCCCATGGTGCCTCTCCTATCATCATTGATTGAATGATTCCTTCGTCTGTAGAATGTATACATGATGAAGGATCTGAAGAGGTGCCATATTCTAGAGACCTATCCATCCAAACACTTTATGAGTGTTGATTTGTGTTTGCCACCCAGGCCAAGAAAATTGATTGCGACAAAATTTATATGGGGCTTGGAGGCAATACCTAGCGATGATCCATGCTAATAAAATGTTCAAGAATCTTCTTAATCTTTGCTGATATAGAAGATACCATATTACAGGTTTCCATCGTGGTCATTTCTGCCAGATTACTAGAAAGCGGGAGGGCAAAAGTACCCATTAAGGTAGGGTCTTTTAGGAGGCCTACTCTGACATTTTGAAGTGATTGAGAGCTTCCATGGATCATTGGAATGCTTCACGTAGCTTGTGAACTATTGGGGAAAAGGGTTAGTTGGTCAACAATTGTAATTCCAACTTGGAAGGGAAATGAAATCTTTCTAAAATATGTTGACACAATAGCAAGCATAGCATAAATCTAGGGCCTTCCCAGTAGGATATTGTAATCAAGGTTTCCATTGATAACTTCAACTTTAATTTCTACTGTCTTTGCCCCCAGTTCAACTTGCAAGTTACTTAAAGTCCAATACTGCATGTATGTTCTTCCATCGAACACTTTTAATGTCATTGATGATCACAACAAGGGTGGTGAGCCTAAAGTTTTCCAGCAACTCATTGACATAATACAAGTAGAAACCCCCTCATCAATGATTGTTGGATGAATAGTTTTGTTTAGGGCTTTTACCTATATAAGGAAAGAGAGTTGGGCCAGTAACTAAAGTTCATATCCGTTGTGATTAAAGGCCACAAGATTGGAATCTGTTGGGTTAATCCCACCAATTTTTGATAATAAAGCTTGCTTTTGGGAGGGGAAATTTTGCAGTACTTCAAGTGTCGACATAGCGGATGGCGATTGAGCCAAATCCTCTACTATATTATAATTATGTGCTACTCGAGCATGAGGATTAAATTTCGATTATGTACTACTCCCCTTGGCGGCTTTTTTGTTAGTTCAGGAATGATGGGTGGCACAACTTCTGACGAAGTTGTTGTCAAACTACTAGGTTGATCTGTAGCCTTGTTGTTCGACATCTGTGGATTTCCATAATCTTTATTCCTTGTTGATATCAAAGCATGATTTTTTTGTTTCAAAATGGACAACATAAGCACTTGGGATGGGGAAGCATGATCGATAGTAACCAAATTGGTTTGTGGGTTTGGAAACAGATCAGTCAATACCGTCGAGGTGTTTGAAGTCTTCAAGAACTTCATGACCTCAGCTCGATGCGGACAATCTTTCATCCAATGGTCCTCATCACATATGAAACATCGCTGATTAGGTTTATTTCACCCAGTAGGGTTTCTAGGAGGTTTTTCAGGAGTCGAATCTTCTTGTTTCTTACTTTTATTTTTCCCTTTCTTCTTTCCCCTTGGTTTCTTTGGTTCCTTGCTCTTGTAAGATGACATGACATTAACCTTTGAGGCAAGAAGTTTGCCATTTTCATTTTTACTAGAAACTGCAAGGTCCTTACTAGACGGAGCCTTTACGGTTTGCGTACTTGACGTGCCAATCACACCATCACCAGCATGAGTGTCCATGTTTGATTTAGGAGGGGGAGGAATGGAAAATTCTGGTATAGGAGCATCAGGAATGTTGTCATAGAGCATGCTAGACTAAGTATAGATCAAGTCTAGATATTGTGCACGAGAAATGACTTCCTCTTTAGTGAAAACTCCTCCCTTGGCCACATCTTCTGTAATAGAAGGTAATAATGACTTAATAAACCACTTAGCTAGAAGCTGATCAGGAACATATGTCTGTACCATTTGATGATGACGTCGCCACTCATGAATATGATCAAATATGTGAGTGGTTTTTGTTTGTTTGAAATTGGTAAGGAGCTCCATTACTATTTCATACCTTATGGGTAACTAAAAGTGGGTTAAAAAGGTAGTGACGAGGGTGTTGAAGTTATCGAATGAAGCTCTAGGCAATTCAATGTACCATTTTTCTGCCAGACGAGTTAGCGTTCGCTGAAAAAGGAAAAGCCTATTCAAATCATCATTGAGGGTGTTGGATGAACACCACAAATGAAAGGTCATTATGTGATTCAATGGATCTTCACCCAGATTTCCATTGAATTTAGGAATATCTGAGGGAAGTTTATGAGGAATCGCTGGTCACCGTGGAGCGTAAGAAATTGGATCATTCGTTAAACGGTTCAAATCTGGTAATTCTACAGTTGCTACAAAGGGCAACTGTTGATTCAGGTTTGGCGAAGAATACCTAGGGTAAGATGGGATAGCCTGAGTAGTGGGCCTTTGCATACCAGCATAATGTATCAGATGCTGATAACTTTGATAAGGTTAATGGGCATAACCATTATAATATGATTGTTGATAACTGTTTTGAACATACGGTTGCCCATTACCTGCAAATATTTGTTGCTCAAGTCCTCAATAAGCTTGTTGGAATTATGGTTGTTGATATTATACTAGCCATGGTTGTTGGACCATTTGCTGTTGTCCAATACTGGATGTTTGTCCAAGATGAGGGGTGATAGTACCCATTTGAGCTTGAGTCACTCCAATTAAGGAGGCACTAATCTGAGGTTGTGTTTGAGTCGTGGCAATAAGAGGCTATTGTATTAAGACCTGAAGGACTTGAGGTTGACATACAACAGGAAGCGCTTCTACTTGTGATACTGTCACAATAGCAGGTGTAGTGGGAATGTTCGACACAGGTTGATTTGATTACATTGAATATACAACTCTTGGTTGTTGAGGCAGTATTGGTACCCAACCATTGAATGCAATTCCAGTTTGACCCAAATTTTGTTGTGAAATCTCATATGGTCATTCTCCCGCAGGGAATAATGAAAGGGCATACTGCCCCCCATATGGTGGAATTCCAGTGTTCAAAGGTTAAATTGGTCTTTGGAGACTAGACTACCCAAATTGATACTGATGTGAAGGATCAATTTGCTGAGTTTCAACATAAGAAATTCTAGATAAGATTCTAAATGAACAAATACAAACAAACCATGTTGTCAAAACAGTCCCTGGGTGGACTCCATCTAGCGGTTGAGAACTAGTTGGGACAAATGGTATACCAACAAACATTGTCAAAGTAGCAACAACTTTATCAGATGACACAGTCCTAGATGTTGACAGTTGTTCAGACATATTTAGTCTATCCAAAAGATTTCCTATAGATTCGATAGGAACTTGCAATGAAGGGTGAATGATAGAACTAACTTCAGGAATAGAAGAGTATAAGTGGATCCTAGCTCCAAAATGTAATGGGGTACTCGATGGAAGATCCTCTACAATCTCTTCTATAGCAATCAGTCCAGGTGGAAGTGGTAGAACGTCGGGTCCGTAAAATATTTCTAGAGCTGAAGAAGGTATAGCTTCTACAGTAACAGACACTGGAGGGGTGACACCTTTTGAATCAGCCCTAGTCGCCATTTTGTTTCTAGGAAAACTAGTGCCTATTTGATTTACTAGTCCCACTAAGACGAGTAGCTATCTTAGAAATAAACAATTCAAAGTAACTTGTGTTTTACTTTATGTATGATAGATAAGAGAGAAATAGAGAGCACCAACCTTAATCTTTCGATTGGATCCTTACTTGTTTCCTCTCTCCTTTAATAGAGCTTGCCACTCCTTTCTCACTTGTCCCACTTTAAAGAACACTCTAGAGGCAAAGAAACAAAACACCATCAAAGCATAGAGATCTATAATAGCATAAACAATGTAGAATCAGAAGTACATTAACCATACAATTGCATTCTCAAATACAAGATTCACAAGTACACAAGTATATGGAGGAAAACTCAAATAACTTTATTGATAGTAGAAGTAGAAGAGAGGATTACAACCCAACTGTCTAATCCAGCATCATCCTCCCAGCATGAAATCCCTCTTCACCTCATGAAAGCAAGATCACACAAAAATATGATGTCTCAAAGACAAACCAACAACACTTCCTTACAAATTACAAAATTCTAGCCTCCAAATCTTTGTGATGAGGGATCCATATATAGATATTTGCAGAGAAGTGAGTCAGCTTTTGGGTTTTTGATTAGTGTCATTTCATTCATAGTTCTTGGTTTGACTTGGAGATTTCATGATCTCTTACTCATCCCTAGGAAAATTTAGAGAGTCAAGTGTCATATGAGAAGTTTCTAGAAGATTCTCTGGGTTTCCACTTAACAAACTATCTCTACCATTTGTCTATCTTGCTCATCACACCCTACAAAAGGCCTTTTTACTATGCATTGCACCTCTTGTGTGTAGCAGGTGAGACGCATCGCACCTTGACTAAGGAGTAGTCAGTATGGTCTAGTTTTAGCAAGTTCTGAGTATTTTTCAGGTGGAACTTCTGGGAAATGATGTAATGAGTTGACCATGATCCTTTAGGGTGTGAAACAACTCCTTTAGGGGTTTAAGATCCCTTGGTTTATCGACATATGTGATTGTGGTTGCAATTCCCAAATATGTCTATAATAGCGCCAATGTGTGATGAGTGTTAGCGAGTGCTAGGGAAACACAAGGGATCACTAGGTCAAAATGCATGGAAATTAATGAATAAGAGTGAGTGGCAGGCAGTGTCAATGAGTTCTAGGTGTGGTAAGAGGGGAGTGACATGGTATGCTAAGCAGTGCTAAGTCATTCTAGTGTGCCAAAATGACATGCATCTAATATGTGCTGGGTGCTAAGGTGTTCCAAATAGTGCTAGGAAGTGTTGGGGAGCGGTAGGGAAACACAAGGGAGCACTAGGTGAAAATAATCCATGCAAATGAATGATTAAGAGTTTGTGACAGGAAATGTTAGTGATTCTAGAGTGTGCTAAGAATGGAGTGACAAGGTATGCTAGGTAGTGCTAAGGCATTCTAGAGGCTAGGGAAACATGACAAGATGTGATAGGTGCTAAGGTGTGCCAATGCATGCTAGGGAGAGTTATGGAATGTTAGGAAAAAACAAGGGAGCACTAGTTTCAAATCCATGGAAATGAATGAATAAGAGTGTGTGATAGGGATTGTCAATGAATTCTAGGTGTGCTAAGGAGGGAGTGACAAAGTATGCTAGGTAGTTCCAAGGAATGCTAGAGTGCCAGGGTGACATGCCAAGATGTGCCAAGTCCTAAGGTGTGCCAATGCGTGTCAAGGAGTGCCATGAGAACACAAGGGAGAACTAGTCCAAATTGCATGGAAATGAATGGATAAGAGTGTGTGATAGGGAGTGTCAACATGTTCCAATTGTGTTAAGTATGGAGTGAGAAGGGTATATGATAGGCAGTGCCAAGGCATGATAGAGTGTAAGGGAATTTTAGGGAGTGGTATGGTCTGTTAGGGAGTGGAAAATCATGCCAAGGAATGTAGGGGATGATAATGTGTTCCATGTAGTGTCAATGGATTGTTATACGTGCCAGATGTTATGGCATGTGAATATGTAAACTATGTTGCTTACTTGTTTTATGGGCACGGTTGGATGTGAGCCTTGAATTGGTAAGTTTTTAAGTGGGGTGAGTTAAGAATGGACATGAGAAACCTAATATGATTTATAGTCCATTAGGGGAACAAGGAATAGTCTAGTTGTAGTAAATGTAGCTTGGTAAAGTTCTTGTAGTTGAGGCAAGACTTGGTTGGGTTGCTAAGTCTAAAAGAAAATAAGGGTAGTTATCAGGGCATGATAATTAAGAAGTGCCATGGCATACCAAGGAATGAAAAGGTGTGCTGACATATGCTAGATAGTGTAAATGCATGTCAAGTAGTGTTTTGGAGTGTTAGGGTATCACAATGGAGAACTAGGTAAAAGTGCATCGGAAATGAATGAATAAGAGATTATGCTAGGGAGTGCCAGTGAATTCTAGGTATCCCATGGATGAAGTGTGTTAGGAGAATTTCATATTAGGACTTGTAGGAGGAAAGCCTATGATTGTGATAAGAGGATGGAAAAATCTATTCGTGACTTGGTTGGGTTCCTAAGTCAGGAAAAAGGTAAGGTTATCTATGAGGGCATTAAAACTAAGGAGTGCCAAGGTGTGCGGTGAATTTTAGGAAGTGCTAACACATGTTAGAAAGCTCCAAGGAATGTTAGGCATGTCAAGACATGGCATGTGTTGAGGCATGCCAATGTGTCTAGGTTCTAGGATGTGGCACCAACACATGCTAGGGATTACCAAGGAAACACAAGGGAGGACTCATTTCAATTACATGTAAATCAATGAATGTGCGTGTGTGATAGGGAGTGTTAACAAGTTGTAGGTGTGCTAAGGAGTGAGTGACAATGTATGATAATCAATGCCAATAGATGCTAGAGTGCTAAGAAAGCCTACTAAAATGTGACAAGTGCCATAGTGTGCCAATGTGTGCCAAGGATTATTGCTAGGGAAACACAAGGGAGCACTAGGTCATAATGCATGGAAATGAAGGAATAAGAGTGTGCGGCATGGAGTGTCAGTGAGTTCCAAGTGTGTTAAGGAGGAGTTACAAGGCATGCTTGGAAATGCTAAGGAATGCTAGAGTTCTAGGGTGACATGCGGCCAATATGTGTCAACGCGTGCAAGGAAGTGTTAGCTAGGAGTGCCAGGGAAACACAAGGGAGAACTATGTCAAAATGACTGGAAATGAAAAAATAAGAGTTTGTGATTAGAAGTTTCAGTGAGTTCTAGGTGTGCTAAGGACAAATTGACAAGGTATGCTAGGCATTGTTAAGGCGTGCTAGAGGCTAGGGCGACATGCCAAGATGTCATAGGTATGAGGGCGTCACAACACATGTTAATGAGTGATAAGGAGTGCTAGGGAAGCACAAAGGAGCACTAGGTAAAAATCCATCTGTTGGGTAGTAGAGGCCCCGTGTAATAGTTATGGGACTCAAAGTCCACAATTTTGGGAAAAAGTATGGTAAAGACTCTACAAAGTGCGCAGAGCACGAATTGTAATGAGTCAAGTCAAAGGGTTGTCCGCCGGAGAATAATGTAAAATAATAGGAAGTGAATCGGCCTACCCATGGTCTGCAGACCATGAGAATGTACAAACGGAGCAAGACTCTATGGCTAGACGTTAGTTTTTGAAAGTTTTAGTTTTGGATCTTGATGTTATGGGTTTGTGAAAGCAATATTCTCTGTGTCTATAAGTCCGAGTCAAGGGTGTTGATAGATAGATAGAGGATCTGTAGCTATGTGCGTAGAGGCCTGGTAGAGTCTGCAACTATGCATGCGGACCCCTGCAGCTAATTGTGCAGGACGGATCTGGTTGTACTGACAGAAGATATTAATAAAGATAAGTGGGTTTTGAAGAATCACGGATCTATTGTGTTCTGGTTTATGCATCTGTTACATGAGTTTATATCTTTCTATAATTGTGCACACTAGTTTTTACTGTTAAATGTTTGCTTAAATATTGTAACAAGAAGATTAGATCTATAATAACTTCATTAATAGGAAAGTACACCTGTGCGGATCTACGCAGAAGCCCAATAATAGTATAGAGTAGCACGAGGCCACAGAACGGTTTGTGACCCCTCCAGACCACATAAAGACATTCCAAGGGTGCAAAACTTGGTTCCAGCACCCTCCCCTGCTACCTCAGGTGAGACCTCAGTCCACGTTCTGTGGGCTATTGCCGAAAGGGTCGGTAGCTATGGGATTTGTTTGGCTAATCACTCTTCCGAACCTGGGTCAGGGCCCAATAAACCAACAAATGGTTCCGTTGTAAGGATCGAGATCTGCCTAAGGGATGTCTGATGTTGAAACATTGGAACCCTACAAAGAAAGAGCTTGAAGATTGGTTGGATCAGAAGCTTCACAAATTCGTGGTATAGGAAAATAGAGATCCGTGGATATCTGAGGAAAGGTGGCTGGATCGCTACGTATACATAGAAATCCATGAGATCTTCTTTGCGTCTTTCTCGATAGAGCTGTATGAGTGGATCATGAGGCTAGTTGATAGTCAGGGAAGGTGCAGACTAGATTATCCCATCGTGTAGAGTCCAGAGTTGGTGCGAATGTTGGAAGCGTCTAAAGATAAAATCGAACGGGTAGTAGATCACTGGCTGGATCGAATAATAGGAGGGTTTATAATCGAGTTCTGATAGACACAACTATGACTTACAGCGAGGCAGAAAGGCACTTTCTCCAAGGACCATGGGGTAAGTACATCAAATCATTGAATACTTGGATTAAAATGTTGTTATGTGAAAAACAGGTTATGCACATCCATTGATTTCTGGGGAAATGAGGAGCGGAAGAGGCTACTGAGGGATGGAAGGATTAGAAAACAGTCCTTGACAAGGGTTCTCACCGAGAAGTGTAGTCTGATTGATAAAGAAGCACATTCCAATAATACCACTGCCATCCATGCCATCACCTACTTCACCTACATCTAACCCATCTTCACCTACCCCACCACCGCCACCACCGAGGATTAGGATGGCAGGTGCGATCAAGTTCCCAGTACTTAGAGGCGTAGGAAATGAGGAACTAGATCAGTTTTGATTCGTGGTAAAGGCTATATGGGAAGCCCAAGGCATAACAGATGAGAACATCAAAAAGACTTATTTGGTTAGCATGCTATAGGACCGCGCATTGATGTGGTATATAAAGTACTCTAGAAATCACTCGAATGCAGGAATAGTGATGGTTTAGGATGCGCTGAACAAAGAATTTAGCTGACCAAAATTGGAAATGCAGTCAATCATTGGGTTCAAGGAGATCACGATGATGCCTAGTGAAACCCCATGGGATCTGGATCAAAGATTGAAAAGTACAATCTGTGAGGCTAACATGACTCTGACGGCCACGCAACACTGCATGTGGTTTGTAGCATTGTTGACACCACATCTGAGGATGGCACTATCACAACAAAATATATCAACCCAAGCTGAAGCATTGGAGACAACAATGAGGTTGCATGAAACTCCAATACGAGATCTAGGGTTGGGATTTCAGAAAATCCACATGCAACTACAAAACCTATGGTTAGAAATGGAAAGTTTGAAATAAGATAAAGCACCCTGGTTAGAAGCGCACGCAAAGGTGTGGTGCATAAAATGTAAGGGCCAGAGCCATGATAAGGATCATTGTCTGATATTCACAAACTATCTAGCAGGAGGGGGACCAACGCCATTGCGACTAGAGGCACAAGTAGGGCCAAGCACGGTGCCCTCGCTCTAGTGTGCAATCTGTCAAGTGGGAAGAAATCACAACATAGACAACTATCATCTATTACCGAAACTGATACAACCCCCTCTGCAGCTATTTTGAAATTTTTGTAGATTGATGGGTCATTACAAATGCAATTACCGAAGTTATGAGTTGCTGATGGATCAAACACCTACTTATAGGATGCAAACTGAGGTGCGAGGTCAGGATCCAACTGTAGCGATAGCGCAGGGTGGATTCCAGGGACATGGACGAGGATGCAGAGGAATGGGACCTGGACGAGGGTGGGGACGATTAATCTACTACGATTGTGGAGGACCTGGGCACTACGCACAGGATTGCATGAACCCGACCAAAACATGTTTCCTGTACTATTACCAATTCGATCATGAAGCAGTATATTGCCCCACACTAATTGCACAAATTCGGGAAAAAGGGGTGCCTCAAGCTGTTCCCACTCAAAACTTCCAGATGATGAAGGTGGAACCACGCGAGGAGGATCCTAACGTGAACATGATGCTCAAAAGTGGTGTGACTATAGGAGAAGATAAGGGGAAGCAACCTGAGGAAGATGCATGGGTTCGCAAGACCCATACAAAGCAACCCGAATTTGATTTAGAATGTGCAAAGGAAACATTTATTGAAGTTAAGAAGAGCTTCGCGGAGCCTTCTACTTTGGGTAGCAATGATCAAACTGAGCTGGAGCTAGATACTTCTATGCTAACTACCCTTTTAGAGACATGCATGAAGCTACTACAGGACACTAAAGTGGTGAAGGGATTGCAAGAATTGATAACTAGATGCACAGGGTCTACTGAACCATGCATGATCAGGAAGCTAGGCAAGCATGCTTTGCGCACAGGGCAGGAAGTGCAGTTGACTGCCTAGATTGGTGACTACGAGATGGATCAAGTAATTCTAGACTTGGGGTTAGATGCAAATGTCTTACCTAAATATACATGGGAACGCATGGGTAGGCCCACATTACAATGGTCCCCTATTCAATTACCGATGGTAAACCAATAAAAGATCTTACCCATGGGGAGACTACAAGGAGTCACAATAGATATAGAAGGCGCGAGCACACAAACAAACTTTGAGGTAATAGAAATTGTGGATGATAGTAACCCTTACCCAGCACTATTAAGAATAGATTAGGCCACCTACATGAATGGAGTCATTAATTTAAAATATTGAAAGATGATATTTGAGAAAAAGTCCCTACGCGTAGTCGTTCTACTAGATACGGCTGAAGGAGCGTGCTACACTAAAACCATACATGAGGAGATTGATGAGGAATTGGATCATATCTACCAGATCATAGTGCAAGATTAGGATCGGGTGAATCTAAAAACAGATGGGAGAATCTCATGGGAATGTGACAATTCCTATACATTGGACCCCAATGAAGAGATTGAGCGATCACAAAACCGATTGCATGAGGTAACAATGCTAAATTGTAATATGATGATTAGATCAATACACCATGTAATGGTAGAAGCAAGGGAGTGGTCGACCAATGAGGGTGCAATGAAAGTGGAGGAACCAATAGACCACTGCAAACCGACAAGTTTAGAAGAAAAGAAAGGTGCACAAATGGGGTCGCTGTGTGCAACAACTGCACAAGGGTGGAGTATACACCAAAAGACTAGGGGAAAGGGGCGTGAATATAGGAGGTGGGTGCACCGTCAGGTTGGGGGACAAAAGGGGGGGAACATCCATTAGCAACATGGGGTGTGGGTGCATGGTGTGCTAACACCTAACCGCATACGAAGTAAAAATCTAAATTCACCACAACGATGTAGCCCGCCAGCTGTCCACGACAAAACCAGTAAGAAAGTAAAAGGGCGCACGAACAACATAAGATGATCCACTGGGACTTTGTTGATACCACAGAGTCGATGGACCTTTCACGGGAGGGAGGTGAAGATGTGCTTCTTAATAGTAAGACAAGAGGGAACCCAAAATGGGCGTGGTAGTATCAGGCTTCATGAAATCGATGAAATATGGGCGCAGCGGAGAAGGAAAAGCGCGATGTTAGGGAAAGGAATCAATAAAAAAAAATAGCGCATCACACAAGTAGGCCACACAAATCTACACATAAGGGAACTAGGTCTGGCTAGGTCTACCTCAATAATAGGACAAGCTGTGACCCTGCTATCATGGTTGTCGAGCACACCAACGGAGGAGTGTACCCCATACAATAGCACCTAAGGAGTTGAAGGATACGAAGGCACTCGAAAGGTGCCCACAACTCGGGCTAGAAGGGATGCTAAGACATCACACCTAGGGTGCAACCACCTAACTAGCTATGGAAAGCACAGTCTCAGTGCTCCCCATAGTTGAAAGAAGGCGCGGGACTATAAACAAGTCTGCAGAAGGTCAGCGCGGAAGGAAGGTTCCATGTAGGGCCATTTGGAGAGCACGATTGTGGCCACATCAAAGGGGCTGTGCTACCATGTGGAAAGGTTGGTAGTTGACCATTAACACCACTATTCCTGACAAGCAGTTCCAATTACAATAGAAAGGAGCGGACGGTGGGTCATTAAGGCAGGAGTTCTGACATAGATATGAAAGGATCTACCACATAGAAGATATTAATGAACTAGAAGTGGAGGTAAGGGATATATTCAAATGTACGCGCTCCTATAACACCCTCTGGAAAACACTAGTATATGTGAGATCTGAACCAGTTAAGACCAACAAACATCCTACTACCAGGAATCCCATGAGTACCATAGTAAGAACCTGAGCACGGTTTGCAGAAGAGTTGCATCCAACCCAAGCGGAGCCAGCTGAAGTAGCTGCGGCCCTCGAGGTTCAAATGTCCCCATGCACATTGCGACCTTGGAAAGACAAGCAGACCATGGGACTAGTCAGGGTATCACAGAGATTCAGTAAATTGTCAGTAGCCTGAAAGGGCAAAGAAATCACCACCAAACCCGATGAGGACGAAGAATATTTGCAAGACTTGATCGCTTAGATTTAAGCACAGGATGAGGAAGAAGAAGATGCATTCCAAATACCTTCATTAACCCCATATGTCTCTCCATGGGATGGGATGGCCAAGATACCTAAGGACCTGGATGCTGTGAAGAGTACACTCCAGACCCCACTTCTCTCGGATGGGATAAGGTTTGATGGTTTGTCGATGGGCCGAGTACCGAGTATTAAGTTTGAATATTGGGATCTTGCAGACAGCAACAAGTTCCCCCAATTGCCTGCAGACAAATTACTACTGCAGAAATGGTTACTGGGTGTGGAAAAGGTGGGCTTACTTAATATAAGGTGGATACCCCACTATCACCATGCGACCATCTCCATTTTTGTGATCCGACAGTTACTCTGTCTGGTACATGATGGGTATCTCTATTTGGAAGGCTAAATATAAGCTGGAAAAACGAAAGCGTGGGTATGTAATAGCGAGCATCAAAGACTGAGGGGTACGAGTTTCCACCTAGCTACTAGCCAGTAAACTCATGAGGAAATGTTGCGCAGATTAGGTGCCAGCCTTTTTCATTGCACTTGCAAAGTAGTGTGCAAAAGGAGTCTAGTTCAACTAGGCGCAGTTCTTATGCGATGAATTTCTGACAAATTTAAGGAAGCACAAGAAAAAGGTAAGACTTTCCATTATGCATGGTTGCTACTATCAATCCTTCTAGTTGCAGTAGAATTTCCGTAGGGTAGCCACTTTCCTAGCATTGAGCATAACCTACCTCAAGCAGTGTGATTTACCTCACTCTAGGCTAAAAAGGACGCCACGAGGGTTCAGGAGATCAAGGTATTTTGGATATTCATGGAAGAAAGTATCTGAACATGGATCGCTCACAGACCGCAAATGTCCCTAACAGTCTACAACAATTTGCAAAGAACGACCGAGTTCAAAGCAGACATGCATAACCTATATCTCCAAGCGCAGAAGGATCCAAAGAGAACATGGGTTGAGCTCCCACTCATTGCAACAGACGATGCCATTTATGAAGTATTGGAAGCATGGCCTCTAGAATGGCGCACCCTGGACATGGCCACATTAGAAAGGATGGCATCACAAAAATGAAAGAAGGAATCCAGTTGTGACTCACTAAACTAGTGGAAAGGACACGTCAGGGACAAAAGGTTGCTTCGTTGCAAGAGGTGACCTAGGAAGTAATTACCAAAGAGACCACGGAAGATCAGGAAATGTCATTAGAGCAGGACATGCAGAAGGAATTAGAGACACAGGAACGCACTGAATTTACCACAAAATCGACCCAAGGAAAAAGGTCGTGCAAGAAGGAATCGCCACATGCACGCAAAAATTCCAAAATAGCTAAGACTTTGGAGAAACAATTTCTTGATAGTAGCGAACCAGCGCGCAATGTCACTACCACCACATTGGAGGAACTGATGATAGAGCAGAAAACTGTGTTAGGGGAGCTCAAAGCGTAGCTACAGGCATTACAGGTGTGACCCTTGAGAGGGATGATACCAAACCTAGACGATAATACAGCCGCAGCCAAGCAGATGGTGCGTAGTCACATAATGAACACTTTAGTGTTGCCAATAGGTGTTGTCTTAACCAAAGCTGAGGGTGACATGCTAAGTTGGGGTTGAATTTGATTACTCTGCCTCGAGAAACCCTCTACCAACTACAGGATGGAGTAGCTGCTGAATTACATGCCAGGGAAGGCTGCACACTCCAAATCTTAATGTAGCATAAGGAAAATCTGGAGCAGGTCAGCCTACAACATGATGACTTGGTCGCCCACAACCAGGAAGTGAAACAGGTCATGGCAGAGGCTTGCAGCAAGGTACCAAAGTTGGTTGCCCCAACGGAACTTCCAATAATGGACAAGATCCATTACATGGATGCCAAATTTTGTACAGCCGAAGAGGAGGCTGTGAAATCTCAGTGATTAAATTTCAAAATTATGGAGCTAAGACTGAAGGTGCAACCACCAGCACCCCAAGAAGCTTGAGAGTAGTGCCGCAACAAAATTCAAGCAGGGTTGGAAGTCATAAAGCACACGGTCCAAGATTGCTCGGGATTGTTAGATCAGTCCCTCCTTATGCTTACATCCCTATAGGATGACCCAACACTACAACAGGTGGAAATAGAAGTGTAGGTGTTATAGCAGACGTATGACAAAGTCCAGGGGACTATACAATTGATCGCCATCACATAGCAACTAGCTAAAATGAGGGAGGCTCGGGCTCTCAAGGCACAGGTTGACGCGGATCAACAAAAGTAGGTAGTGCTTAAAGAACACATCCAGCCTTGGCTTGATGAGGCATTCACAGACTCTTCCAACATCGCTGAAAAGTTAGCACACATGCAGGCAACATCTGAACCCACGAAAGCAACAGAATCAGATATTGATACATCGGTGGCTCACGTAGAACGGGTAAAGTAGATGGCGGATGATTTTGTTGCGAGGGTAAGTGAAGCACAGAAGTTGCTGCATGACCTTCGTGCAAAGATTGTTGCACCAACCGAGTGATTTGGGATGAGTCACGTTGATTGTGTTGGGGATCTGTTGGGTAGCGGAGGCCCCGCATAACAGTTTTGGGACTCAAAGTCCACAATTTTGGGAAAAAGTATGGTAAAGACTCTGCAAAGTGCATGGAGCATGAATTGTAATGAGTCAAGTCAAAGGGTTTTCCACCTGAGAATAATGTAAAATAATAGGAAGTGAGTCAACCTACCCATGGTCGGCAGACCATGGGAATATACAAATAGAGCAAGGCTCTATGGCAAGAGGTCATTTTTTGAAAGTTTTAGTTTTGGATCTTGATGTTATGGGTTTTTGAAGGCAATATTCTTTGCGTCTATAATTCTGACTCAAGGGTGTTGATAAATAGATAGAGGCTCTACAACTATGTGCGTAGAGTCCTAGTAGAGTCTGCAGCTATGTGCGCGGACCCCTGCAGCTGAGTGCGTAAGGCGGATCTGGTTGTATTGATGGAAGATATTAATAAAGATAATTGGGTTTTGAAGAATCACGTATCCATTGTGTTCTGTTTTATGCATCTATTACATGAGCTTATATCTTTTTATAATTGTGCGTACTAGGTTTTACTATTAAATGTTTTCTTAAAGACTATAACAAGAAGACCAGATCTGTAATAAGTTCATTAATAGGAAAGTACACATGCGTGGATCTACACAAAAGCCCGATAATAGTACAGAGTAGTGCGAGGCCACAAAACAGTTCATGAACCCTCAGACCACATCAATACATCCCAAGAGTGCGGAAATCTGGTTCCAACACCCTCCCCTGCTACCCTGGGTGAGACCTTAGTCCATGCTATGTTGGTTGTTGCCGAAAGGGTCGGTAGCTGTGGGATTTGTTTGGCTAATCACTCTTTTGAACCTAGGTCAGGGCCCAATAAGCCAGCAACATGGAAATGAATGAATAAGAGTTTGGGACCATGAGTGTCAATGATCTCTAGGTGTGCTAATGAGAGAGTGCCATGGTATGCTATGTAATGCCAAGGAATACTAGAGTGTTAATGTGGTAGGCCAAGATGTGTCAGGTGCTAGGGTGAGCTAGGTAGTGTTAGGGGGTGTCAAGGAAACATAAGGAAGCACTAGGTCAAAATGCATGTAAATGAATGGATAAGAGTTTGTGAGAGGGAGTTTCGATGAGTTCTAGGTGTGTTAAGGAGGGAGTGAAAAGGTTATATTTTAGGCAATGCCAAGGTATACAAAACTACCAAGACATGTCAAGAAGTGCCACGATGTGCTAGGGAGTGTCAAAGCATGCCAAGGAATATAGCAGATGTTAACGCATGCCACATAGTGCCAAGGCATTCTAATACATGTCAGGTGCTGTGACATGTCAAGATGTAAATTGTTTTGCTTAATTGTTTTAGACCAAGGTTGCATGTCATGAGCCTTGTCTTGGTAACTTTTTAAGTGGGATGAGTTGAGATTGTACATGAGTACCATAAGATGAGTTACAAGTAGTTCTTAGGTGAATAAGGCATATGTTGAATTTTCGTGACACATGAGACTCCGGGTTTGGCCTTAGAATTTTTTATGCAAACATACTCAAGTGCTACAACACATCTACTATGCAGAACGAAATCTTCCATGAAAGAAAAAGTAATGGATTGAATGAACAGAGTTTAGGGTCTGCCACATCTTCATATGTTAATGCTTATTATTGTGATATACAATAGCCATTTATATGTCTGGTGTAAGACTCCTATAGATATTTTTATCCAACAACAACATCTCTGTGGTAAAAGGTGTACTATAAGAGGTTGCTCCATCAAAAATAGCAACCAAAAGGGACCTTAATGTGCACACAAATGAACAATTAAGAATATTGTTATCTATGAGTGCTGATGTGGAGGTATGTGACAAAATTACACAGGAAACGAACCATTTTGTTCAACCAATCAAGATCTAAAAACGAAAATGTGTGATTATATATACATGTGTGATAGTATTTGGAGAAATGGCAACCTAACCCATAAATTTGTTGACATTTTGCTAGAGCTGACCTATAATTGTTCCTAAAGTTAATAAACAGATAAAATAGGAATGACTTTTCAATGCAGAATATAAATTGATAGGAACAAGGTAAAATGGTGAAAGTGTAAAAATTGGTATGGTTTAAAGGGACTGATCCCTTTGAAAAGTCTTAATGTGGCAATGAAGGTTGAGCCTTGTTATAGAACCCCTTTGGGCATCCATCTTAGGAATTGGTGTAGGATTCAACACTTCAGAATAATTTTTGTAGCAGTGATGTCAACACTCATATGGTGACATGGGGTTGGAGGTGGCCTACCAAAGCTCATTGGTCTACTTTAGAGCTCCTTTAGGGTGATGCCTTAGATTCTTTGGAGTACGAGGGCATGATTTGATATTTAATTTGAATTGAAGAAGATTTGGAGGCTAGATACTGCAGAAAAACCCCTTGTTCTGAACAGGGAAGCACATGCCACTGAAGAAAGTAACAAGTACAAATATTTGAAACTCAAATCACATCACTATTTATTACTCTTCAAAACAGGAAATAACTATAAATTTCAAACACTACTATTCACTTTTCCTTTAGTATAGAAGGTAAATTGAATTTGGAAACATGTACAACAATGTCTCAACTTTCTTAACTCCTAATCCTAATGCACCTTCCTTGCATGGATAGACAAGACAATTAAAGTCTGCCTCTACTAAATATGATATGAGATATGCAAACATGCTTCCTTAGCTAAGGCTAAGAATTAATAACCTTCCCAACAATGGGTATTTTGGGGTTTTTTTCCTCTTTATTGAGGACTATAGCCTACGGGGATGGATAGGATATTATGTCCCATTCATCCTCAATTTGTAGAGCAAGTTACTTGGAACCTAATAAAAGAAACACTACTTTAGTTTAGGAGGCAATAACTAAATGCTTATTTATTTCCACACAGGACATACATCTTGCAAAAATGATCATGGGGTAAAAATACTATAAAAGGCCTAAATCTTACTAGCATTGTCATAGTCCAATAATAAAAACCCTTTCACGTGAAACACGGTCAGTACCGCATAATACAAGAACAAATGACAAATTAAAAAACAATATAATTATTCAATGAAAGAATGATGAATCCTATTAGTGCACTTTAAATTGATTGGCTCTTGAGTTGTAGTTTCAATCAAAATTTCTTAGGTTGGATCATAATTAAGTACTCAATGTTGTTTTGGGTCCAATTTGGGGAAAAGGAGGAGCTCTTGGTGACAATGGGATGATCAGGCTTTTCAAATGAGAGCTCTGGTATACTTTTCAACATACAAGCCATTCATTCTAGTGGAGGAGATATAGACAAGCCTTTAATAAGGACCTTTCCAAGATCAATTTGGAGGAAAATCGATTTTCAAAGCTTAAACATAGTTCTAGATTCAAACAACAGTAGTCATTTTTCAGAACAATTATTAATTCCCAAGAAATTAGAGCCAAGCTAACATGTTGACCATTTATTCTTCTATTGGACAAGGAAGCATTTATGAAAATTCCTTGACCCTTTGATCCAGTGTTTGATGTAAATCTCTTAATTAGAAATGTAATAAGAGATGTAGTTTATATTAAGAAAAAGGGAAAAGTAGAGGGCCAGTTAATAATTAACTTTAAAAAACTCTCAATAGAATCCTAACATATTTGAAATGGCAAAGGTTAACTCCATGGTTATTTTTTTTCTTTAGAAACTTTGCTAATTTCCATAATTGAAGCATGCATTCATGCCTTGAAAGAATCTCACAAATGCTTTTGATATTGGTTGAAGCAAAGAAAATGTGAAAATTTACACTCACATAGAGGTATGGAAAAAAAAATATGTGGAGCTTGTTGTCCCAGATTCCACACAAAGAATGGACAAAAGGTGAAAAAACCAAGTCAAAAGGTATGTGTAGCTTTTGTCATGTAGAGGTAGGTGTTAACTCCACACTCTACAATGAAGGCTTTGCGGCGCAAGAGACACAAAGGTTTGCATGCAGAACTTTGGATTAAAAGGAGTGGAGCTTGATCCTACATGTCCACTATTACCCCACTTTTTGTATGAGTTACAAGAGATAAAAATAATGAGATACGGGAGATACATAGTATATACTATTGTTATTCAAATTTAATAAAAAAAATTACTATGTCTTTCTCGACCTAAAACAAACATCTTCCATAAAGTATATTTTCTCCATGAACCTGATTTAAAATGAATCTCTTCTCTTGATGCGCCCAACCAAAAATAGAAATGTTGTCGATGGGCCAATTTCACTTTAGAAAATTCATAATTAGTTTCAATTATAAGATCTCCTATTTTCAGTTCAAATTTTAGTTACAAGTAGTGAAAAAGGACTCACTGATCAATCATGATTAATCACGAGTTAGAATCTACTCACTCTCCAAGCGAACCGATCCAAATCTTTGTGATTCAAACTCACATTGACCAGTTTTAACTCATGGTAAGTGCAAATTTGACTTTTGACTTGCCGATTAAAGCAGATTCCTGCGTTTTATTCTGATTTATTCGTTTTCGACCTTGACTCAACGGGCACGAGTTTTTCAAGCTTAGGTATGCCGCATTGCTAAAAGATAAATGTCGTTCATTCAAAAATTTATTTCTCATTTCTTAGGCCCATAAATCATAGGTCGAGACCTTCAGTAAGCCTAAGTCCAGACTTCATATCGGGCAGTCGTTAGCGTGTACTCTATCCATATTCCATATCAACCCTTAGGTAGTCGGATGTCACCTTCAGTATGTGTTACCTTGAGGCTTAGCTGCTTCACCATTCAACAATCGAGGTACGTTGGCACTTGGCTTAAATAATAGGTATATTACTATATTAAAGTTTCAATGTCGTTTGTAATGGAAAGTTTCAAGTTTCACTGTTCAGCAATTGAATGTTTGACGTAGTCCTTTGGTTATGACTTTTCAACCCTATAAATGGGGCTTAAATAGATTTTAAAAATGCACTAGGAAATGGTTTCATACTAACCACCCACCAAGTCATCAAGAATTCCTTCATTGGTCGATGTCTTGCCGACTCTAAAGGCTTTAACCATGCATTCACAACTTTGGGTATTTTTTTCTTCCAGAATCTGTTATTAATGTATTGGTTTAGTTGTCTTATTCTAAACGAACATGCAAATTCAATAATACAATGCAATATATGTTGATAAAATTTCCTTTAGGTAGAATTTCCTCATATATACCTAATTATGTTTCAAGGTCATAATGATATATTAGGTCAAAATGTGCTTGTGTTGCTGGACAGACTCTTTGATCCTTAACAAAATCTCATATCCTTTAAAACCAACCCTCTTTTTGCGAAGTTATATATGGCATTTTAATTTGAAATTTTATTGTCTTTTACAAGAGCCAAATTAAATAAAAGGCACAACTCTAAATCTAAACAGAAGCCGCAATTTAAACACAAATCCAAAACAATAACAATGTCGAGGGAGAAATCCATTGCTTGGGCTTATTGTGACAAGATTCTTGGAGACCCCAAGCTCCTTTGTAAATTTTGAAAAGTGAAATGTAGTGGAGGCATTTATAGATACAAGTATCACCTTGCACAAAACCTGACCATGATAGAGGTCTCTGGAAAAATGTTGACAAAAATTTCAAACACCAAGCAACCTTGGTCATTGATATGTTGAGTCAGCATAATGCAAAGAAAGAAAAGCAGAAAAAAGAAATAGGAACCCTTAGAGTTGAAATTTTTTCTTTTACTACCCCATTGTAATCTCCCTCTATTGAATCCTCAATGCAGTTCCCAAGTTTTGCACACATGCCTCCAAGTCCTAGTCAAACTCAAGGCCAAATGAATCCTCCTGCATTCAACAATGGTGGTGGAAACATAAACACCTTTTTTTCTCCATGCACAAAACCCAGTTCCCAACCTACCTTGGATACCATTGATTGGAAAAAAAAATATCCATAGTCAGGAAAAGAAGGCCATTGGTAACTTTTCGTACTATTTTGACATAGTTGTCCACTATGTCATAAGTCCTTATTGGCAAGCTATGGTTGATTGAGTTTCTATTGCAGGTCTAGGGTTCAAAGCCCCTTCATCAGAGAGCAATAGGAAAATGTTTCTATTACAAAGTGTTGAAGATGCCATGCTTGTGCTATTTGAGTTTCGTTCATCATGGGTAGAAACATGGTACACCTTCACAACTAATGGATGGACAGATTAGAGGAATAGAACTTTAATAAATCTCAGTGTATCTTGTCCAGTAGGTACAATCATTCTCAAATTAGTTGATCCCTCAGACAAGGTTAAGACTGCACAACTTATTTGTGAAATGATGGAGGAATTCATTCAGGGAGTGGGAGAAGAACATGTTGTACAAATTGTCACCAACAATGCAGGTAATTATATGGCTGCTAGTATACTTTTTGACATTAGGCACCCCACTATTTTTTTGACCTATTGTGTTTCCCATTACCTAGATTTAATGCTCCAGGAAATTAGTAAGCTTCATTAGATACATGAGGTTGTGGATGTCATCTAAACGTTCCAAGACCCTTTAAGGAATTCAAGCTATTGCACTTGCGTTTAATGAAAATTTTTGGAAAGTTGCCGAAGAGATTAATGTTGTGAAGGAGTCCCTTGTTAGAGTTCTTAGGTAGTTCAAGTATTTTAACTTTTTCATGTTTTAAATTTCATTTCAAGCTTCCTTTTATTTTCAATGTTTCATATTTATTTAAATTTGAAAGCTTGAACTTTTAGGATGGTTGATCGTGACAACCCCATTATGGGTTACATTTATGAGGCGATGGATCTCACAAAGGAGGCCATCAAAATAAGATATAGGTATGGTGAGGAAAATTATATGCCTCTTTGGGACATTATTGATGCACGTTGGGATAGGAAATTGCATTCCCCCTTACATGCTACTAGGTACTTCTTAAATCCACAATATTTTTATGATAAGAGAAAATGTAATGAGGATGGGGAGGTTTATAGAGGACTTATGAAATGCATGGAAAGGTGCTTCCCTGATCTAGAATTTCAAAGTCATGTCTTTTCCCAACTATAGGATTATAGATCACCAGCTAAATTATTTGCCAGGTACCCTTTGAGGCTTGAAGTGTTAGGGTCCAACCCTAACCCCCTTATTTATGTAATAGGATCAAGTCATAGTTATAGTTAAGTAAAAAGTCAATAAAGCAAATATTAATAATTGTAAGTGGTTAACCCACATCAATTGGTTCAACTACAA
>APFE031741937.1:0-33886 GCA_000404065.3 Pinus taeda | reverse complement strand
GACGAGGAGAATGGGGAGGATGAGGAGGAAGTGGTGGAGAAAGTGGAGGTGGAGGAGTTAGAGGGGGAGGAGGAGGAGTTGGGCGTGGAGCAGTAGGAGGAGGAGGTGGAAGTGGAGGAGGAGGACGAGGGGTTGGAGGTTGATGTGGTGGATGTGGAGGAGGGGGTGGAGGTTGAGGTGGTAGAGGAGGAGGTGGAGGTGGAGGTGGTGGTGGACGAAGAGGTGTTGGAGGTGGTGGTGATGGAGGGGGAGGTGAAGGCATAGGTGGAGCTATACAGATGAGGAGGAGGAGGAGGTGGTGGATGTGGAGGAGGAGGCATAGGTGAAGTTTGAGGAGGTGGAGGTGGAGGTGGAGGAGGACAAGGATGAGGAGGATGCAGAGGTGAAGGTGGTGGAGGAGGTGCGGGTAGATGTTGAGGAATAAGAGGTCACAGAGGAGGACGTGGACGTGGATGTGCAGGAGGACGAGGTGGTGGAGGAGGATGTGGAGGAGGATGAGGAGTAAGAGGAGGAGGAGGAGGAGGTGGTGGTGGTGGAGGTTGAGTTTGTGGAGGGGATGGTGGAGATGGTGGAGGAGGAGGTGGAGGTGAAGGTGGAGGGAGTAGTGGAGGAGGATGTGGAGGAGGGGGTGGAGGTGGAGGTGGTGGTGGTGGAGGAGGTGCTCGAGGTGGTGATGGAGATGGAGATGGATTAGGAAGTGAAGATGGAGGAGTAGGAGGAGGAGGAGGAGGTCGATCACGAGGAGGTATTGAAGGTGGAGTTGGTTGAGGAGGATGTGGAAGTGGGCTTGGAGGTGGAGGTGTATGTGGAGGTAGAGGTAGAGGTAGATGAGGTAGAGGCGAAGGCAAAGGTGGAGGAGGTGTTGGAGCAGGAGGACGAGCTGGTGGGCAGAGTGGAGGTAGTGGTGGATGGGGTGGAGGTTGAGGTTGTGGAGGTGGTGGAGAAGGTGGAGGTGAATGTGGTTAAGGAGGAGGATGAGGAGGTGGTGGAGGTTGAGGTGGAGGTGGAGGTGTAGATGTAGGTGGAGGTGGAGGTTATCGAGGATGACGTGGAGGTTGAGGTGGAGGATGAAGAGGAGGTGGAGGTGGAGGTGGACGTTGAGGTGGAGGAGGAAGAAGAGATGTAGGTCGAGGAAGAGGTGGAGGTAGAGGCAGAGGTGGAGGTGGTGGAGGAGGTTGAGGTAATGGAGGTTGAGGTGGAGGAGGAAGAAGAGATGTAGGTCGAGGAAGAAGTGCAGGTAGGGGCAGAGGTGGAGGTGGTGGTGGAGGTTGAGCTAAAGGAGGTTGAGGTGGTGGAGGAGGTTGAGGTGGAGGATGAATAGGAGGTGGAGGTGTGGGTGGAGGTTGAGGTGGTAGAGGAGGAGGTGAAGGTTGAGGTGGTAGAGGAGGAGGTGGAGGTGCAGGTGGTGGTGGAGGATGAGGTGGTAGAGGAGGAGGTGGAGGTGGAGGTGGTGGTGGACGAAGAGGTGTTGGAGGTGGTGGTGATGGAGGGGGAGGTGATGTCATAGGTGGAGCTATACGGATGAGGAGGAGGAGGGAGGAGGTGGTGGATGTGGAGGAGGAGGCATAGTTGAAGTTTGAGGAGGTGGAGGTGGAGGTGGGGGAGGACAAGGATGAGGAGGATGCAGAGGTGAAGGTGGTGGAGGAGGTGCGGGTAGATGTTGAGGAATAAGAGGTCACAGAGGAGGATGTGGACGTGGATGTGCAGGAGGACGAGGTGGTGGAGGAGGATGTGGAGGAGGATGAGGAGTAAGAGGAGGAGGAGGTGGTGGTGGAGGTTGAATTTGTGGAGGGGATGGTGGAGGTGGACGAGGAGGAGGTGGAGGTGAAGGTGGAGGGAGTAGTCGAGGAGGATGTGGAGGAGGGGGTGGAGGTGGTGGTGGTGGAGGAGGTGCTCGAGGTGGTGATGGAGATGGAGATGGAGGAGGAAGTGAAGATGGAGGAGTAGGAGGAGGAGGAGGAGGTCGATCACGAGGAGGTGTTGAAGGTGGAGTTGGTTGAGGAGGATGTGGAAGTGGGCTTGGAGGTGGAGGTGTATGTGGAGGTAGAGGTAGAGGTAGATGAGGTAGAGGCGAAGGCAAAGGTGGAGGAGGTGTTGGAGCAGGAGGAGGAGCTGGTGGGCGGAGTGGAGGTAGTGGTGGACGGGGTGGAGGTTGAGGTTGTGGAGGTGGTGGAGAAGGTGGAGGTGAATGTGGTTAAGGAGGAGGATGAGGAGGTGGTGGAGGTTGAGGTGGAGGTGGAGGTTATCGAGGAGGACGTGGAGGCTGAGGTGGAGGATGAAGAGGAGGTGGAGGTGGAGGTGGAGGTTGAGGTGGAGGTGGAGGTTGAGGTGGAGGAGGAAGAAGAGATGTAGGTCGAGGAAGAGGTGGAGGTGGAGGCAGAGGTGGAGGTGGTGGAGGAGGTTGAGGTAAAGGAGGTTGAGGTGGAGGAGGAAGAAGAGATGTAGGTCGAGGAAGAGGTGGAGGTAGAGGCAGAGGTGGAGGTGGTGGAGGAGGTTGAGGTAAAGGAGGTTGAGGTGGTGGAGGAGGTTGAGGTGGAGGATGAAGAGGAGGTGGAGGTGTGGGTGGAGGTTGAGGTGGTAGAGGAGGAGGTGGAGGTTGAGGTGGTAGAGGAGTAGGTGGAGGTGGTGGTGGTGGTGGAGGAAGAGGTGTTGAAGAAGGTGGTGGTGGAGGGGGAGGTGGAGCTGTAGGTGGAGCTGTAGGGATGAGGAGGAGGAGGTGGAGGTGGAGGTGGATGTGGAGGATGTAGATGTAGATGTGGAGGAGGAGGAGGAGGAGGAGGTGGTGGTGGATGTTGAGGAGGAGGCATAGGTGAAGTTTGAGGAGGTGTAGGTGGAGGTGGAGGAGGATAAGGATGAGGAGGATACAGAGGTGAAGGTGGTGGAGGAGGTGTGGGTGGAGGTGGAGGTTGAGGAAGAAGAGGTTGCGGAGGAGGAGGTGGACATGGAGGTAGAGGAAGACGAGGTGGCAGAGGAGGATGTCAAGGAGGATGAGGAGGAGGAGGAGGAGGAGGTGGTGGTCAAGCATGAGGAGGAAGAGGAGGACGAGGAGGAGGTGCAGGTGAAGGAGAAGGAGGAGGAGGAGGAGAGGGTGGAGGTCGAGATTGTGGAGGGAATGGTGCAGGTGGAGGATGTGGTGGAGGAGGAGGAGGTTGACATGGAGGGGTAGTGGAGGAGGAGGAGGAGGGGTTGGAGGTTGAGGCAATGGATGTGGAGGAGGGGGTGGAGGTGGAGGTGGAGGTGGTGGAGGAGGAGGTGCTAGAGGTGGTGATGGAGATGGAGATGGAGGAGGAGGTGGAGATGGAGGAGGAGGAGGAGGATGAGGAAGAGGAGGTGGAGGTGGAGGTGGAGGTGGAGGAGGAAGACAAGGTGTAGGTGGAGGTAGAGGCGGAGGTGGAGGTGGTGGAGGAGGTGGAGGTAAAGGAAGAGGTGGATTTAGAGGTAGAGCTGGAGGTAGAGGTAGAGGTGGTGATTGTGGAGGAGGTGGAGGTAAAGGAAGAGGTAGAGGAAAAGGCAGAGGTGGTGGTGGAGGAGGAGGTGGAGGAGGTGGTGGAGGAGGAGGAGGAAGCATAGGAGGATGAGGAGGTGGTCGAGGAGGTGGAGGTGTGGGTGGTGGAGGAGGAGGAGGAGGAGTAGGAGGATGCATAGGTGGAGGTGGTGGAGAAGGTAGAGGTGGAGCAAGGTGAGATGGTGGAAGACTAGGTGGTAGAGGAGGATGTGGAGGAGGATGAGGATGATGTGGAGGAGGAGGAGGAGGTGGTTGAGGAGGTGGAGGTAGAGGAGGTGGAGGAGGAGCAGGAGGAGAGGGTTGAGGTCAAGGTTGTGGAGGTGGACGAGGTGGAGGTGGAGGAGAAGGACGAGTAGGAGCAGGGGTTGGAGGTCAAGGTTGTGGAGGTGGAGGAGAAAGGGGAGGAGGGTGGATTTGGATGTGGATATATGCAAGTTAATTTAATGTTCATGTCTTGAATTCAAATATTAAATGATCAATCTCTTATCCACTGTTGGAAATGAAAGGTAGAGTCTTGTGAATCCAACACATATCTCTTCACATACCTAATATCCTACTATTAAATGATGAGTAAGTCATTTAGGAAGCTTTCCTGTCTGCACAAATATAGTGATTCAAGTACATGAAATATCTTAAACACTTAGATATGATATCTTGGCCAAGAATTTGAAGCATTTTTCAAGTTTGTTTTTTTTATTTTTTTGTTTGTTATTCTGTTTAAAAAATTTGTTATTCCCTTAAACACTTATACTTCTCATTCTATTGTTTAGTGATCCATATGTTTTGGAACAACCAATTTCATCTAATTATAATTGATTTAAAAAGTGTTGGGTTAAAGTTAACGTGGTTTCTTGAATAAGAAACCTTATGTTCTTCTTTTGTTATGTTCACTTGAGAAACATAGGATATTAGGAATCACCGTGCATTCACCATGCATTCACACAGAAAGTGGCTCTCATCCAACTTTAATATGTCCAGTCAGCATGCTAATCCGTCAATTTTCATGATGTCTAATCCACTGCTCCATATCCTCTGTAAAATCTCCTTGTACTTAATGTTAATGCCTCATTCACCTACTTGGCGATGGAAAACATTATGTCTGTCTAATATTTCTTATTTGTTTTGTCACCCAACTCTTTCATGATTCATGATTCAGCCTATCATACTTTTATTTCCTTCCAAAAGAAAAGTTACAATTCCCTCAGTGATTCTAAATTCCTCCTCCTCATTCTCCCACCTACTACTATGGTTCAGTACAGTTGATGTGTAAGCAATGGAGGCGATGGATGTGGTCGTGAGCGTCATCCCCATGTTGTAGATTTTGATAAAGAAATCTAATGTCTTCATTCCAAATATTCATGAAAGCATAGCACACAATGTATCCCCCATGGAAGTTGATGAATTAAGGAATCTAGGTGGTGGGTATTGTGCCTCAAAAGTTTACTAGCCAGACATCTATGGAAGCAACAATAATTCAAATAAGCTTCCATAAATAAGGTTGTTAATTCTAATGAATTAATAGTCTCCACAAATCTCTATAGGACCTTATCCACTCCTTCGACATCTCCTTCTCTCCTATCCCATTCTCCCATTCCTGCACTAGCTCCCAAGATGTCATAGACTCCCTTTCAATCTCACCCGCTTCCCATAAGCCCTTCCCCTAGGATGATGATTGATGTTTCTGGATTTAAGACACCTGTGGTTTATATATTTTGACTTATTCACTCGAGAATCCATAATAAAAAAAAAATTTCATTAATGTTTCAAATCCCAACTAGGATCCATCATCAGGAATTCTTGAATGCTTGATAGTAGAAGAGCTTAATTGAGGGATTAAATAGTAATGAGTAGAGTAGAATTTGGTTTTGGGATGAGATGAATGTTGGCCTTGTTTCAATAATATTAAATTTTGATTAATTATTGGTGAGTTAATTAATTGATTTTAAATTATTATTATGCTAATTATTATTATAATTAAGTTTAATTAATTCTTATTTTTATATTATTTAAATAATTAATTAATTTTAATTTTAATATAATAATCTCATTCCTCCATTTGCATAAATTAATCATAGACTACATAACACATTTAATAGCAAGGCATTTTTTCAACTAAGCATTTCTCTAATTCGGGCAGAAATTAAGAGGGTTAGGCCTTCTTTGGATAATCTTGGATGCTTAGCATTCTCAGCACAACTAAAACTAGCCAGAAACATCAACAAAGATCTCTGGTCTGTTATTGATGCCAGGGCTACTCTGAAAGCCATTAATGAAGGACACATTGCTCAGAAAAGACAGTACAAGAAATTGTCCAATTTATTTAAATGTGAAAAACTGAACAATGCCATTGAAAATTCGACAGAGTTAGAAGGATCAGGCTCTATGAGAATAAATGTAAATGACAACATTTAGAGTCACTGTTCTTCATCATCAGATAGAGAGAAAGTTAGAACAACAGATTTGGATAAGGGGACTACGAATAACAAACAAATTCATGCTAGGAAGACACATTACGTAGGTAGCTTATATCAAGTTTTAATGCTCCCTTTAGACAAGACTCAAGGAACATGGAGCTGATATTAGGAATGAAAGGACTTGTACCTCGGCCTTGGCAGAACACTCCTCAAAAACAAAGCACCATGTCTATTTGGAAAGCGCCTCAATTGTTACAAGGAAAGAACAACATCATAGACGAAGAATTAGAGAAGCTTTTGAAATTATGAAACATTCGCATAATCTAAACAGTGACAATGGTATGGATATTAGTGGAAGCTGGCTTCCCTAATCAGAGAAATTAAGGTCAATAGTACATCTTAAGCCTAACATTTAGTGGTAGATTTTCCTCCACTTTCTAATATCTAGTAGTTAGTAGCATTGCTATAATAATTTAATTATGATAATAATAATAATAACTAGTACTTAATTACAATATTTACATTAGTAATTATGATAATATTTATTACCTTATCATTAACTATTATTATAAATCATTATTATGATTAATTAAAAGATATTAATAAATCTATTAATTAGTTAAACTATTCATAAAAATAAATATATTAATTATTTAAGCTATTTATTTATAAAAATTAAATACTTGACATGAATTATCAATTATTATTATCAATTATCAATTATTATGATTACTATTTTAATTATTATTATTAATTATTAGGTCTTGACTTGAATTATCCATTATTATTATTAATTTAATTATAATTATTAATTATTACTTTAAAGTAATTTTAATATACAATACACTAATATTACTATTCATTAAATACCAATATATATTAATAATAAATATTTCACACACTATTTTATAATAAATATTATACTAACATATATTATATATATTAAATATTAAATATTAATACAATATACTAAAGATTACTATTCATTAAATACCATTTTATACTAATAATGATTATTTCACATACTATTTTATAATTAATAATATTATATTATACTAACATATATTAAAAATCAAATACTTGTATATTAAAAATCAAATCCTTATGTGTAGTAAGTATAATAATCACTAAATATTTATAATAAAGATTATTATATTAAAAATAAATTTAATTAGTTATTAAAAAAATTAACAATAATTAATTAAACTTAATAATAATAATAATTAACATAATAATAATTTCTAATAATATAAAATCAATTAATTAACTCATCAATAATTAATAAAAAATTAATTATTATTGAAACAAGCCCGACATTCATCTCATCCCGAAACCAAATTCTACTCTCATTACTATTTAATCTCTCAATTAATCTCTTCTACTATCAAGCATTCAAGAAATCCTAATGATGGATCCCGCTTGGGATTTGAAATGTTGACGAAAAATGGATTTTACTATGGATTCTCTGGTAACTAAGTCAAAAGATATAAACCACAAATGTCTTAAATCCATAATCGTTTCCCCATACAGAGGGGATACATGGAGTGAAATCATTTTACTTGAAAAAATTAGAGTGAAGATAGAAAGAAGAGCTGCAGACCTGCAATTTCTTAAGAACTGTCGTGACAATAATCTCATTTCCCCATTTACACAAATTAATCATAGACTACATAATAAATTTAATAGCAAGGCATTTTCTCAACTAATTATTTCTCTATTTCGGGCAGAAATTAAGAGGGTTAGGGCTTCTTTGGATAATCTTGGATGCTCAGTGTTCTCAGCACACCTAAAACTAGCCAGCAAAATCAACAAAGATCTCTGGTCTGTTATTGATGCCAGGGCTGCTCTGAAAGCCAGTAATCCAAGACACATTGCTTAGAAAAGATAGCACAAGAAATTTTCCAATTTATTTAAATGTGAAAAACTGAACAATGCCATTCTAAATTCGATAGACTCAGAAGGATCAGGCTCCATGAGAATAAACGCAAATGAGAACATTTGTTCTTCATCATTAGACAGAGTGAGAGTTAGAACAATGGATTTGGATAAAGGGACTGCGCATAACAAGGAAATTCATGCGAGGAAGACACAAAACGCAAGCAGCTTATATCAAGTTTTAATGCTCCCTACAGACAAGACTCAAGGAACATGGAGCTGATATTAGGAATGAAAGGTCTCGTACCTCAGCCTTGGCAGAACACTCCTAAAAAACAAAGCACCATGTCTGTTTGGAAAGCGCCTCAATTGTTACAAGGGAAGAACGACATCATAGACGAAAGATTAGAGAAACTCTTGAAATTATGAAATGTCCGCAGAATCTAAATAGAGACAATGGTATGGAGATCAGTGGAAGTTGGCTTCGCTAATAAGAGAAATTAAGGTCAACAGTACATCTTAAGCCTAACATTTAGTGGTAGATTTCCCTCTCCCTTTCTAATATTTAATAGTTAGTAGCATTGCTATAATAATTTAGTTATGATAATAATAATAATAACTAGTACTTTTACAATATTTACATTAGTAATTATGATAATAGGTATTACCTTATCATTAACTATTATTATAAGTCATTATTATGATGTATTGATTAAAAGCTATTAATAAATCTATTAATTAGTTAAGCTATTTATTTATAAAAATTAACAGTTACATGGAATTATTCAAATTATTATATTAATTATTAATTATAATTATTTATTAATTATTATGTTTACTATTTTTAATTAATTAATATAATTAGTTAAGTCTTGACTTGAAAATTATCCATTTATTATTATTATTATTTATTATTTAACTAATTATAATATGATAATTATTAATTTAAATTATTACAATACACTAATATTTCTATTCATTAAATACCAATATATATGAATAATATATATTTTACATAATATATATTAATAATAAATATTATACTAACATATATTAAAATTCAAATACTTATATGTAGCATTAGTATAATAATCACTAAATGTTTATAGTAAAGATTATTATATTAAAATCAAAATTAATTACTTATTACTAATATTAAAAATAATTAATTAAACTTAATTATAATAATAATGAACATAATAATAATTTATAATAATTTAAATCAATTAGTTAACTCGTCAATAATTAATCAAAAATTAATATTATTGAAATAAGGCCAACATTCATCTCATCCCAAAACCAAATTCTACTCTCCACATTACTATTTAATCCCTCAATTAAGCTCTTCTACTATCAAGCATTCAAGAAGCCCTGATGATGGATCCCGGTTGGGATTTGAAACGTTGACGAAAAATGGTTTTTACTATGGATTCTCTGCTAACTAAGTCACATGATTGATGATATACAACTGAAATGTCAAGTGAGTGGAGTAGCTAATAAGGCACAACCATAGCAAGTTTTGAGTTCTTATGGTTGTCTTATCATTCAGGAGGAGCCAAAAGATGCACTAGCACAATTGTGGCCCAATAGCCCACTTGATGGCTCAACAACCTCCAAAGGAAAGAAAAATGTTTGAAATGTCTTTTTGAATGACTTGTATTATTAGCCCCAGGGAAAATCCTCAGAGGCTTTTTTGGTATTATGGTAACAAATTATGTATGCTACTAACTTTCGATTTGTCCATCAATAGATATTTCTTTGACCCTAGCTTCCAAGAAATGACCTATTAGTTTCCCGATTGTGGCAAGATGGTCTGAAACCTAGTTCCACTAGAAGAAACCACATTATTATGGTTGTGTAAATTTTGTACATCATTTTTGCTACGATGAAGTTCTTGACATTCTTACAAAAAAAACTATAAAATTATTTTATTTAATGTTCACATTGAAATAATTTTATGTTATCAACATCAGAATATTTGTTTTGTTGTATCTGTGTCTAAATATGTATATAGAGTAGATATTGAAAGATATTAGTTGGTATGAATATTCAGATATTTTATCCAATTTTGGTATTTAGATCGTTTTAAATAAATGAATTGCAAATCTCCCCAATATTAAAAAGAAAAAAGACAACAATATTTTTTTCTAATTATTTTATATTTCTCGAACTAAAATAAGATTATGTTAATTATTATGGACATTAAAATATTTTGTTTATTTACTTATTATTTAATATGAATTTTAATTTAAATGTCATCTCAATTTCATCGTAGGTAATTAAACAATTACATATAATGGAAATAATAATTAAAAAAAAATCCAAAATAATGGAAATTAAAATCCAAAACGATAGAAATTCAAATACCAGGGAAGTTTACCATTACCTAAATTTTTTTGACTTAGAGTTAATTAATTAGTTTATAATAAAAGATGAGTTGGCTTGGTTTATAATAAAATATGAGTTGACTGAAAAAGTTTTCATTTGGAAGAAGTGGGAGTGGGAGAACTCCCTAAAATCGAAATAACTATGAAGCCGGACTGAAAGCGGTATTGTCTAAATTATATCCGTTAATCTGTAAAAAGCCAAAGAAAACTGAAATATCCGCTGATCTGTAAAAAAAACAAAGAAAGCGGAAGAGGTACAGAGAATCAGTCATATCATTTATCTGCTTTATGTTAAAGGAAAAAAAAATTAGTTTTTCATACGTTTTCTGGGAAGAGCCTCCATTTCGGTGTCTGGTTCTTGTGTTTTTGTGGAGAGTTTCTATAGATAAAATTTAATGTCCAAAATTTGTAGGTTGTCAGAAAAAGATGACAATGGATCTGGACCTCTAGTCTATTCCATTCTAGAGGATCTTAGAGGATCCTCTATTGGATGCAATTTTGATGATTGCTCTTTCTGTTGATGAGCACAATGGATCTTTATGAATTCTCTTTCTGTTCCAGAAGATCCTCTGCTACATCCAATCGATCGAGCACAATGGATTTGGTCTGGAACTGTTCCCGAAGATACTCTGCTATTTCTTGATTCGGTTATTAATTTAGATATACGCTCTGTCCCTTTGTGTGTATATATCGAAGTAAATTCATTTATGATTTGATGCAAAGGAAGCACCAACCGCCAAGGGGAGAGTTGTTATATTACAATGCGCTCTTATTGCTGCTGCTACGCAAATCCTCCTTCTCCTTGTGCTATTTTCTTTGACTATTCCAAATCGGTTTCAGGTACTCCATTTATTTCCTTCCTCTGTGTTTTAATGTAATTTGTTGTTTCTAATAAAGTCTCTATTTCATTTTCTTTAACTAGTTTAACCTCCCTCACCTCCGCCTTAGTTTAGTTGATTTTTATAATTAGTTTATCATGCTCGATCTAGGTTTCATTTCTATCTTGGCTTTCAAATTTGTGTTGGTTGGTTGCAAGAAAAATGACATGCAAAATTTTGAGGGTCTCCCTTAGGTTCGGCTTCCATAACAAGTATAAACTCATTTTTCCATATTAGTGTAAAATCCATTGAGTTCTTGAGACGAATTTCAACCAACCTGAAGACTATCCTTCATTGCCATTTTCGATAGATTTTAAGGAACTGTACTAGCTGTATGGTGGACCAACATGTAAAACAGCGGCAATGTTTGGACCTCATCTCATCTCATCTTCGGAGGAGATAAACTTTCGTCTTCATTTAAATCGTCCAACTTCGAATCCTTCTTCCACCTGTGCAACCCAGATTTTCGCAATTTGACTGCATAGGGAAACAAATCCCCTACGAACCAAGAGATTGTTTCAGTTTCAGTTTCTGTTTCTATTTCTATTTCTGACCAGGGGATCAAGTTCAGCGAAATCTAATATCACCCAAATCTGAAGGGTAGGCAAATTGAAAGAAATCCACCAATGCCACAAAATATGTATTACCTAACCAAACAAATAATGTGTCTATTCATCCTTTTTCAAATCACGTTTCGACCCATTTGTTTTATATTCCTTCCAGTTGACTAAATATTTTATTCGGAAAGACGTCGGTGATGCATAAAATGCACTATCCCATACATGCCGACAGTACTGTTGTTTTTGTAGCCTGGTGTTTCGGATACCGTAATCTGATTTGGGCCAATAATGAGCAACACATTTCTAGTTCCATTTCATATCAGATATGCGAGGTTTTCTGAAGTTTTCTTGTGCTTTGTGTTTGTGTCATACTTATATTTAGGAGTTTCCAGAATTTATGTTTATGGTAACTGTGATTGTTGTTTATTTTATTTTTTTAAGATTTTGTATAATTAATTTATTCATTTTAAACACTTTTGGATATTAAGTCCATAAACATTGATATCTTTGTGATCTCTTTCAACCCCGCTTCATACTATTTATATGAATTTTACAAATTTTTATTAATTAAATTGTTGTTATCGTAATTAGTTATTTATATTATGATTTTTTTTACATATTATTTTTTACATTATCATGTATATATTGATATCTGAATCATCATGGTAAAAAATGAATCAATAAGTATAATATATAAAGAGAATGGAATGATATGAAATTTTAATTTATTTATTTTTAGTTTTCTGAGGAGGAGGAGTAGGAGGAGGAAATGATGACTCAGAGGAGGAAATGAAATTTTAATCTTTTCTTCATCTTTTTTAAGTTTTCATAGGAGGCAGAGGAGGCGAAGGATGAGATGGAGGAAGAGGAGGCGGAGGAGCAAGTGGTGGTGGGTGAGGAAGAGGAGCAGCATGAGGTGTTGTTGGTGGAGGAGGTTGCGGACCCAGAGGCAGAGGAGGAGTAGGAGGAAGAAGCGGAGGTGGAGGAGGAGGAGGAGGAGTTGAAAGTGGAGGTGGAGGAGGTGGTGGTTAAGATGGAGATGGTGGTGGACGAGGAGGAGGAGGAGGAGGAAGTGGAGGTGGAGGTGGAAGAGGTTGTGGAGGAGGTGGTGGAGATGGACGCGGAGGAGGAAGAGGAGGAGGACATGGTTGTGGTGGAGGTGGAGGTGGAGGAAGTGTGGGTATAGGAGGAGGAGGAGGAGGTGGTGGAGCTAGGGGAGGTGGAGGTGGAGGAGTAAGGGGGTGGAGGGTGTGGCAGTGTGGATGGAGTTGGTGGAGGAGATGGAGTTGGTGGTGGCGGTGGAAGTGGTGGTGTAGGAGTAGGTGGATGTGGTGGAGGAGGAGGTAGAGGTGGAGGAGGAGTGATGGTGGAGGAGGAGGTGGTGGACGTGGGGGAGTAGGATGAGGAGGAGGAGGTGGAGGTGGAGGTGGAGGAGGAAGTGGTGGAGGTGGGGGAGTAGGATGAGGAGGAAGAGGTGGTTGAGGTGGAGGTGGAGATGGAGGAGGAGGAGGTGGAGGTGGAGGAGGTGATGTTGGAGGTGGAATAGGTGATTGTGGAAGTGGAGGAGGAAGAGGAGGGGGAGGAGGTAGACGAGGTGGAGGAGGTGGAGGTGTAGGAAGAGGAGGCGGTCGAGGAGGAGGAGGAGGAGGAGGATGAGGAGGAAGCGGTGGAGGAGGAGGTGGTGGAGCTGGCATTGGAGGAGGAGCAGGAGGTTGAGGTTGTGGAGGAGATCGTGGAGGTGGAGGATGTTTATGTGGATGTGGAGGAGGAGGAGGAGGAGGACGAGGTGGGGAAGGAGGAGGTGGTGGACATGGAGGAGTAGGAAGAGGAGGAGGAGGCACAAGTGAAGGTTGAGGAAGAGGAGGGGGAGGTGGATGTGGACGTGGACGTGGACATGGAGGTGCAAGAGGTGGAGGAGAAGGAGGAGGAGGATCTGGAGGCGAAGGTGGTGGAGGAAGTGGAGGTGGAGGTGGAGGAAGAGGAGGTGGCCGAGGAGGACGTGGAGGAGGATCGGGAGGAAGAGGAGGAGGACTAGGAGGTGGTTGTCGATGAGGAGGAGGAGGAGGAGGAGGAGGGGGTGGAGTTCGAGGTTGTGGAGGTGATGGTCGAGGTGGAGGAGGTGGTGGAGGTTGAGGTGGTGGATGTGGAGGAGGGGGTGGAGGTTGAGGTGGAGGTGGAGGTGCTGGTTGAGAAGGAGGTGTTGGAGGTGGTGCTGGTGGAGAAGGGGGTGGAGGTTGAGAAGGATATGGAGGTGGAGTACGAGGTGGAGGAGTAGGAGGAGGAGGAGGTGGTGGAGGTGGAGGTGGTTGAGGAGGATGTGCAAGTGGGGTTAGAGGTGGAGGTGGAGGTGGAGGTAGAGGTAGAGGGAGAGGTAGAGCAGGCAGAGGTGGAGGAGGTGGTATAGGAGGAGGAGGATGACAAGTTGAAGGTTGAGGTGGTGGAGGTGGAGGAGGTTGAGTTGTTGGAGGTGGGGGTGGAGGAAGAGCAGGTGGTGGAGGAGGATGTGGAGGAGGATGAGGAGGTGATGGTGGTGGAGGAGGTGGAGGTGAATAAGCAGCGGGTGGAGGTTGATGTTATGAAGGGGATGGTTGAGGTGGATGTGAATGAGGACAGGGTGGAGGTAAATGTTATGAAGGGGATGGTTGAGGTGGAGGAGGTGGAGGTCAATGAGGAGGGGGTGGAGGTCAATGTTATTAAGGGGATGTTTGAGGTGGAGGAGGTTGGGGAGGGATTGGAGGTTTAGGTGGAGGAGGGGTTGGAGTTTGAGGTGGTGGAGGTGGAGGAGGGGGTGGAGATTGAGGTGGTGGAGCAAGTGAAGGTGGAGGTGGTTTTGGTGGAGGAGGTGGAGATGGAGATGGAGGAGGATGAGGAGGAGTGGGAGGTGGAGGTGGAGGAGGTGGAGAAGAATGTCATCCTAGACATAGTTAATATGTGTGGTACTGGACAAAAACCTTTCTATTAAATTTCATTAGGGTTATCTTTACTTAAAAAATAAAAAAATATGGGAGTGAGGAACTGGTGGAGGAGGAGAAGGAGGAGGAGGAGGTGGTGGAGGTAGAGGTGGTTGAGGAGGATGTGCAAGTGGGGTTAGAGGTGGAGGTGGAGGTGGAGGTAGAGGTAGAGGGAGAGGTAGAGGAGGCATAGGTGGAGGAGGTGGTATAGGAGGAGGAGGATGACAAGTTGAAGGTTGAGGTGGTGGAGGTGGAGGAGGTTGAGTTGGTGGAGGTGGAGGAAGAGCAGGTGGTGGAGGAGGATGTGGAGGAGGATGAGGAGGCGATGGTGGTGGAGGAGATGGAGGTGAATGAGCAGCGGGTGGAGGTTGATGTTATGAAGGGGATGGTTGAGGTGGAGGAGGTGGAGGTGAATGAGGAGAGGGTGGAGGTCAATGTTATGAAGGGGATGGTTGAGGTGGAGGAGGTGGAGGTGAATGAAGAGGGGGTGGAGGTCAATGTTATGAAGGGGATGTTTTAGGTGGAGGAGTTTGGGGAGGGATTGGGGGTTTAGGTGGAGGAGGGGGTGGAGATTCAGGTGGTGGAGCAAGTGAAGGTGGAGGTGGTGGTGGTGGAGGAGGTGGAGATGGAGATGGAGGAGGATGAGGAGGAGTGGGAGTTGGAGGTGGAGGAGGTGGAGAAGAATTTCATCCTAGACATAGTTAATATGTGTGGTACTGGACAACAACCTTTCTATTAAATTTCATAAGGGTTATCTTTACTTAAAAAATAAAAAAATAGGGGAGTGAGGAACTGGTGGAGGAGGAGAAGGAGGAGGAGGAGGTGGTGTTGGTGGTGGGCAGGATGGAGGTGGTGGGGACCGCGATGGAGGTTGAGGTTATGGAGCTGGTGGAGAAGGTGGAGGTGGAGGTGGAGGAAGAGGTGGTGGAGGAGGAGGTCGAGATGGAGATGTAGGTGGAGGTGGAGGAGTAGGAGGAGGAGGTGAGGGTGGAGGTTGAGGTGAAGGAGGAAGAGGAGGTAGAGGTCGAGCTAGAGGAGGAGGGAAAGGCATAGGCGGAGGTGGTGGAGGAGGTGGATGTCAATGAAGAGTAAGTGGTGGAGGAGGAGGAGGAGGAGAAGGAAGCAGAGTGGGAGGAGGAGGTGCTCGAGGAGTTGGAGGTGGAGGTTGAGGAGGAGGAGGTAGAGGAGGGGTAGGAGGAGGCATAGGTGAAGGTGGTGGACCAATTGGAGGTGGAGGTGGAGGGAAGGGAGGTGGTGGAAGAGTAGGTAGTAGAGGAGGATTTGGAGGAGGAGGAGGATGAGGAGGTGGTGGTGGATGAGGAGGAGGTAGTCGAGGAGGTGGAGGAGGAGGGGGATGGGGTGGAGGTCAAGGTTGTGGAGGTGGAGTAGGTGGTGGAGTTCAAGGTTGTGGAGGTGGAGGTGGAGCAGAAGGAGGAGGAGGATTTGGAGTTGGAGGTGGAGATATGCAATTTAATTTAAAGTTCATGTCTTGAATTAAAATATTAAATTATCAATCTCTTCTGCACTGTTGGAAATGAAAGCTAGAGTCTCACGAATCCATAACATGTCTCTTCACATACCTAATATCCTACTATTAAATGATGGGTAAGTCATTTAGGAAGCTTTCCTCTATGTACACATATACTCATTCAAGTACATGAAATATCTTTAACCTTTAGATCTGATATCTTGCCCAAGAATTTGAAGCATTTTTCAAGTTCAATTTTTTTTATTATTATTTATTATTCCCTTAAACATTTATAGTTCTCATTCTATTCTTTAGTGATCCATTTGTTCGGGAATGACTAGTTTCATCTAATTATCATTGATTTAAAAAGGGTTGGGTTATAGTTAACGTGGTTTCTTGAACAAGAAGCCTTATGTTCTTTCTTTATGTTTACTCGAGAAACATAGGATATTAGGAATCATATATGACTTTGTTTATTTTTGGGTGTTACACATATTTTGTGTAATTATTATTACTTTATTATATATCTAATGATTTAGGTAAAAATACTTAATTTCCAATTAAGTTTTGGTATGACCGAAGCTTCTTCACTTTTTAGATAATCCACTATTTATCTTGTATTTTACTTCAAAATATTTATTAGGAAAGGGAAATATGTTCTACTTAGTTAGTTGTATGGAAAAATTACGTGTGCTCTAGCTTCCTATGTGGTCACTGTAGGGAATCTATTATCATGGGAACGACGACATTCCTTTAATGAAATTATACTTTTGCGAGAAAGGCTAAATTTTAAAATTTTGTGTATATTTTGTTTAAAAAAATTGGTAGTCTCTTAAACACTTGTAGTTCTTGTTTTATTGTCTAATAAGGCATTTGTTTGGGAATGACTCATTTCATCTAATTATCATTGATTTAAAAAGTATTGGGTTAAGGTTAACATTGTTTATTGAATAAGAAGCGGTTTTTTTTTTCTTTTTAATGTTTACTTCAGAAACATAGGATATTAGGAATCATATATGGCTTTGTTTATTCTTTGGGTATTCCACATATTTTGCGAAATTATCATTACTTTTTTTATATATCTAATAGTTTAAAGACAAAAATTTAATTTCCACTTCACTTTCTGGCATGAAAGAAGCTTCTTGGCTTTTTAGATAATCCAATATTTATCGAGTATTTTATTTGTATGTATCTCACTTTTATGCATCTCATTAAGCAAAATATAATCAAAATATGTAAGGAATTATGATAAGAGTTTATTTAAATAAGGTTGGAGGTGTATGAAGGTCCATAAAGTTCCCCAATGTTGAGGCTCATCACCACCTAATAGAAGATCATGGTCATCCTTAATATTACAATATAGGGCTTGTACATCACATTCGAGTGCCAACACTTGAGCTAGTTAACTCCATATAAGCCCTTTTCCTCTTCTAAGGGTGATTTAGGGCACTTTTTGGTCATGATGTCTTGGCATGAAGATACCTTTGATGGATTGTACGTGATAATATGGAGCACTGATTAGCCCTAACCTCACATCTTGATGCCTTTTTGAGTTCATTTGAAAAATTAACTAAATATATGTGTGTATTTAGTGTTATTAAAATGAAAAATTACTATTGACTTTGTTATAATTATTTGTTCTATTTAAACTTTTTAAAAATTAAAGATAAAAAAGTTGCAATTAAACAAAACTGTATATGTAAAAGCTATAAAATTATAATAAAATCTAAAAAAAAAATATAGAAAAGAGCATGCTATATGTTTAAAATAAATAAATAAAAACAATATGATGACATGCTCACAAATCCATTGATTCTTGAAAATTATATATTAATAATTATATAATTAAATGCCAAAAAAAAGTACTTAGGAATTTAGGGATGGAATTAATAAATTATGATGGATTTAAATGTAAAACGATAAAACAAAACCTAAAATATTAGATATGATATTAAAATAGTATTTTGTTGTTTCATAAATTTAGTGTTAAAAGGAAAATTAAAGTCATATTATCTAAATTTAAAAATTTTAAATTCGATTTTTTTGTTTTTTAATTAAATTTTGAATAAGATAACGTTAAAAATTATGTCAAATCTAATTATTAAAATAAATCTATTTTTTGCAATATTAAAAACAAAATTATTATTCAATTGAGAAGTAAATGTAAATCTATATCGAGTGTATAATAAATTATTAGATTGAAGAAATATAATATACACAATCAATAAGGTATAAATAAAATGCAAATTTACATCGAGAGTATATTCACTTATTCAATTGACATGTACTGTGAATAAGTACTATCATGGACATTTAAATGCTATGGTTATAAATCAATTGGAAAACTATGGGTGTGACACTATTTTCCTGAGGAATGGACCAAGACATGGAATATGATATTTTTTTTATCATAAATGTTACAATAGATTAATATATTATATATGTTGTGGAATAATCCAATATCACTATTTATATGATGTGAATTGGAACATTTTCATAAATTCTTTAAAGTGATTTCACAAGACAAAAATTAGTAGCCATAAAATTCATATAAAATAGTAAGCAAAATTGACGTTAAAAAAATTCGAATAAAGTATTGCAAAATGTGACAAAATAAAGTAGTATAGAGTGTTGTAAATGATATTCAAATTCACTTTGTCATTCTTTAATCACTAAAGGCTCCAACTATTTATAATTTTATCAAAACATCTGAAATGTAACTCCAACAAGGAGCAACATAAGATTTTGAATGGAAATCTATGATGAGATGATATGTGAAACACATGAAGCTAACCAAATTTTTAAAGCTATGGTTATAATCCAGACTGGAAATTTACCCTTCATATCTTTGTTTTCGATCAAATAGATTCTATTAGTTCTTTGAAATACATCAAGAAAAATTTTGAGGTATGCTTCTCCCCTGAACTCATTCCAACCAAATTTATTAACTAGGAGAAAGATACAAAAGGTGATACCAAGGTGCCAAAATTTACATTGTGTCCTTAAAATAAATGCACAAAGCATCCAAAACCAACATAGAATACATATGAAAAGAACTTTCGTCAAAGATTATGAGGGGGTATCAGTTCCTATCCAGAATTAAAAATGTTTGCGGGTCTAGGGGCCCCGTAAACATGAATCTCTAGGCGGTCAATCTGACCCTCAATATGATCTAGTCACTTATTAGTCAATATTTGGCTCGTTATAAGTGAAGTTGTCTTGTCCAAAATTTCCTGTTTATTATGTTATTAGTCAATCATGAATGTTATCACCTCATTCGAGTCATCATCTCTCTATTTCCCTAGCTCCACCAGTAGTGCGATAAGACTCTGCAATTTCCTATAAAAACATTCTAAATATGGCAGTGCTTCCACATGGCTAGGTGATGAAACATGTTCATGAGCCACTTCGAGCTCATAAATAGCCTCAACATGGCGATCAACCTCCACTTCTCCTATGCACCTGCAATGTCCAACCAGGGATTTCTGAGGTCACCCAACTCGCACAACATTCCCCCCTTCATCTAAGAATTCCACTATATAATCTAGAACACAAAGACTAGTTTCATTCAACCACCCAAATGTTGTATCTCGGTAATCAAATCTCGCTTCAAAACTCAAAAAGATAAAAATTGTGAAAGATTGCATATTCTTCCACAATTATCACTAAAGAAGCACCCCCATGATTACAATACTTCCTCTTGAATAGAGTACCCCAAGAAATCCTCTTGAATAGAGTACCCCAAGAAACCAAGGATAAAGGTAGTGAGCCTGGGACCTCAAACTACATCTCTCAACCCTAACAAAATTTGGCGATAGATACGTGCAATAAATACCACTAAAGACGATAGGGACCATGGAAAATTATTGAAAGCATAAAGATGAGGAAACCCAAAAAGAACAAATGACCACCACATCCAAAATTCCATTTACAAAGGAAATCCTAGGGCCTAGAGGCATAGCCATATTTCTTACTAAACAAGGAAGAGAATAAAACGACCCCATTTTAACTCCTACAGCAAGAAAATTTACTAGTTCTCTTGCCCTCACCATGTCTCACCATCCAAAGGATAGTTCACCACCATTCAGCTCACTGAGGTGCCAAACCATGCAAGTTATCACACCATAGTGAACAAAGAAACCACTCGAATGAGCATGCATAGGTTAGCGATCTATGCATAGTCAACATTCCCCTACCACCTTCCCAAACTACGATATTTAGAAAAATCAGCTTTTGAGAAAAAAAATCGTTCAGGCAGTAATCTCATTAACCTGTTTGTAGAAGCTTTTGGGTCCTACGCAACTTGTCTATGGCCCCTGGCCCCATCAATCCCCCAGGTTTGGCCACACTCATCATATATAGAAAAAGTCGTAATTTTATTTATATGAAAAATTACATTTTGTAGATACTTGAGGCATATGCAGATGGTTGTTCTTGTAGTAATAGGACAAAAAGGATTACTAAAGAGAAAAAAATAAATTCAGCAAGCCTATATTTTTCGGCCCTTCTTCTTCTCCACTCTTCGCCAACCTCCAGAGTTGGGAGAGGGTGAAATAATAGCTAGCTAGTTTTCTGATGTGTTCATTGGATGTTCTTTCTCAGATTCGGATCCTTCGGGTAAATGAGTTTGTTTGATGCCACTTGCTTCCAGTTGATGTTCTTGTTGTTGTTTCGTGTTGTATGGCTCCAACCACTACAGCAAAACAGGAAATTTGTGCCAGATTTAGCACCAGATTTTAGTACATTTTTTTCTCAATTGGGATGAGCAGCTTGGCGCTAAATCTGGCTCTATAATACAATTTTTAAAGCGTCCTTTTTTGCACCAAATTTTACATCTTTTTTACACCAAATTTTCCATCATTTTTTGCATCATATTTTGCACCAGAATTTTCATTTGGTTTTATAGTAGGTTTTTCTTCTAGTTTTGTGCCATTTTTTACATAATTTTTTTCTACCTCTTTTGTGTCATTCTTTGCTTCTAGTTTTGTGTCATAATTTGCATCGAGTTTTACACCATCTTTGACATCTAATTTAGTGCCTTTTTTCACATCTAGTTTGTCCCAATTTTTGCACCTTGTCTTATGCCATATTTTGCTTCTAATTTTGTACTTATTTTCACATCTATTTTTGTGCCAACTTTTCTGCCTTTTTTTACACCATTTTTTCCATCCAATTTTGCACCATATGTTGAATCTGATTTAGTGCAAAAATTTTCATGCATTTGTGCACCATTTTTTGCATCCGCTTTTGCATTTTATTTATCTCCCTATTTTGCACCATATTTTGCATCTAATTTTGCATCATTGGTTGCATCCGATTTAGCATAATTTTTAACGCCATTTCTTGCATCTAATTTTGCATCCTTTTGAGCATCTAAATTTGCATCCTATGTTGAACCATATTTTGCATCCACCTTTGCATCCCATTTTTTGTCTATTGTTATGTTCAATTTTGAGCCATTTTTTCATCCACTTTTGCATTTATTTTTGAAATAATTTTTGAATTATTTGTTGCACCTCATTTTACATCCAATGTTGCATATCAATTTGCACCCAAACTTGAGCCATGTTTACGCCCATTTTTGCACCATTTTTTCTTCTTTTGTGTCCAATTTTGCACCATTTTTTATGTCCAAATTTGCATCTTTTTTGGTATCTAATTTTGCATCCTTTTTGGCATCGAAATTTGCATCATTTTTTCTGCCACATTTGCATGTCATTTTGAACCTAGATTTTCAATTTGAATTTTCATATAGTTATGCATCATTTTTTACATCCTTGGTTTCACACTTTTTTAGTCCCATTTTGCATCTTGTTTTGTGTCTTTTCTTACATCCCTTTTGCACCCAATTTTGCATCCTAATCTTACACCATTCTTTGCATCCTCATTTTGGTGTCCATTTTTGCATCCTTGTTTGCACGGAATTTGGTATCCTTTCATATGCTCTATATTGTTCCCTTCTTTGTGTCTATTGTTCCACCCTTTTTAAATTTTACTTTAAAACCCTTTTTGTTTCATTGTTTGCATCTTGTTTTAATGGCGAGTTTAACATCCAATTCTACTCGCAATTTTGCATCCACAGCTAAATCCACTTTTGACTTCTTGTTTACAGTTTTACTTTTATTTCCATTTATGACCCCCTCTATGGGTTCATTTTACTAATTTCATTTAGATAGTGAAATATGTTAAAGTTTCTAAATATCATTTTGCTATAGGATTTAATGCACGGACAGATGAACATAAAACCCTCTCAGTTTATCCTAGAAACCTAGGATAGGCCAAATAAGAGAAAGGTTGTTCGAAGGCTAAATATTCTTAATAGATCAAGATGTAGAGTATATATTAAGAGAAAGAGAAGGAATTCTTGTGAGTCCTCACATGCAGGTCTTCTTGGCATTTTTAGTATAGCTAGGAAGTCCTCCTAGCTAGCTCAAAAAACTTGGTCCTACACATAAGAGAGAGAATAAAGAAACCTTCAGAACATAATATCTTGATAATCAAAACTATTAGAAACATATAAATATTATTGAATAAATAAATATAATCCAAAGTCCCATACATTCATTAGTTAAATAGAATAAGTAAAGAATGAATAGAAACATATGGAAGGAAGAACAACTGATCTATATTAATAAAGGAGTTTGAGGAAAGCTACAACAATCAGATGTAGTTGCAACAACACCTCCCTGAACTCCTAGCTCCAAAACTCTCCCTCTCTTAGCAGTGTGACAATACAAGAATTCCCATCATTTTTTCAATGGCCAAGCCTCCAATATATAGGAAAGTGAAGGTCATGAAGATTTTCCAAATTCCTCATTAGTCCAATTTAGCCAAAATCTTTTGGGTGAATAATGTTTCCTCATATGAAAATGGCCTTTTCCACTTATTAGATGCTTTTGTGCTTAGGAAAAGTCTTCCCCATGCTTTATGGCTCTTTCCCGCTTTTGTATGCTTTTATTTTTTATGAAAAAGCTAAAGATGAGGATAAAAAGATCACATTCGACCATATGAGTTTCCGAAAGTGAACAAGAGTGTCAAATTCAAATTCAAGTTTGCTTATGTTTATTTTTTTTTAATATATATTTAGTTTTAGTATTTTTTTTTTGTATTCAAAAAAAGTATATTTAGTTTTTGGTAATCTTTTTCTACAAGAAAAATTATATTTTGTTTTTATAAAAATAGATTTTAACATTCCATTCATGCTAAATTTCTGATTTTATGATAGGATTTTAAATTATATATAAAAAAGTAACTTAATGACATGTGTTGTGTCATTGAGATGGGTATTATACATCTCTTCCTTGCTAAGTTATAGAATGTTCTTGGGTTTTCTTAATGCAATAAAACTAATTATGCTCTTCATTTTATCTTGAAATGTTCTTGAACCGAAGAAAACAATAAAGTTAAAATAGGCTTTCCTTTGTCCTTTGTAGATATTTGTCCCTATTAATCTTGGTCTTAATAGATTAATTGTCTTATGGTGATATTGAGTGGTAACTTCCATTAGTAGCATGCTTTATAGTTTTCTGTTAGTGACATTTTTTAGGCTTCATAATATGATATTTAATTTATCAAAATGTGTTATTGTCCATATTATTGTTAAATATTAATATTAAATATGTCGTTTTTTTAGCATGGTTTAGCAAAACGTTCCCGATAGGTTTATAGATTATATTTTATAATGCAATGATTCATTGCTTGATGAAATTGTTTTCGATATTTTTTTTAATGATTCATTGAATGATGAAATTGTTATGGATATTTCTTTTAGTATATTAAATTGTATGTGATAAAGTCAAAAGTCACCTCTTTTTTAGATTTTCATTGGCCAATTTCACTTAAGATCATCAAGTTCACCATTCAGTCCTAGGTTAATGAAATATAGGAGTCATGAAGTGGAATTTTCCAAGCACTTAAATCTTGAGACTTGTGTTTTTTAGTCACATTATACTTACTTTCTGTGTAAATTCTTGATGAAAATAGTCTCATGGAACATGAGGGCCCTCAATAATAAAGGAAAACAAAGACTCCTACAAGAAAAATGGTACACAAAGAACCCATCAATAATGTTGATATGAGAAACAAAAATAAAGTGAGGTTCTACCTCATATAATTAGCAAATGGGGGAGGAATTTCCAAGTAGTAGTGATTGATGCTTAGAGATACTTGGGTGGAATGGTAATGATTTGAAATGATCAAGACATCAAGGTTACTAATATGTTTACCTCTTTTCGCATTATGACAATACAATTTTAGTTAATTGACATCGAGGACTACTACCATGTATCCAATGTCTATGACTCCAATATAACGAATGGAAAACCTATATTTCTCAATTCTATTTCTAGCACAAGTAATTTATACTCCCCATATCCATGGATTATTAAGAGTTACTTCAATATTATCAATTGTCTCAAGGAAAACAAAAAGGATGAATCACAATGTTTAACAATATATTTTCTAAGCTATACCATTAAAGCTATAAAGTAGTCTCCATTAGAGTTGTCAAGCAATGAGTCTCCAACCCACACATGTGGATCAATGAGATGTAATACATGTGTGTGTAGTGACTAACTTAATACACTATTCTAATAACTCCACAAACTTATGTATTTCACTCTCTCACATAAATTGACAATAGTGTGGCATATGTAAACCAAGAGAAGACATGAAACCCTTAGGCAAAAAACATTCCCGAGATCCTCAATTAGGTGGTTAAATAATGAAGTGAAAATGCAAAGGGAAAGGAGGACTTCATGATTTAACCATCACAAACATCTGATCAAGTGTAACTAGGAGTGTATATATTCATATATTTTCCAAAGAGGGAGTGAATACATGAGTTACCTTTCATTGGTCCTTATTTTTCTTTCTTTTTCTTTTTCTTATATATAGGACTTAGGGAATAAGGTTTTCATAAGTTTGGCACAACTCATAGATATAAAAATTTCATGAATTTTCACTTCAACATTAGAGTTTATTCTTAGATAAATCAATATAGTGTATCTTTATTGATTTTGGCTTTCACTTTTTGATTTTGTTTCATCACGAATGAAAAAGGGTGAAATATTTTGCCACAAATCTATCGATGCTTAATCATAAAGGCATCATGTGATGAAAACAAATTAATGATGTTATTCTTTATGAGAATGATGGGTATTCTTGAGAAAATCTTATGCTTGTACTGGATGTCTCCTCTCTTGTTGAGAGGGAGTGAAGGTAGACACCATATTATCCATGTTTCATGTACTATGGCCAGGACTAACAGTCGTAAGCCTAATAAAGACACCAGTAGGGAGAATTGTGGATTGGATAAACATATGGGACCAATATTCTTTGAGAATTTGGACTTTGACTAGGACTAACTGCCATAAGTCAAGTACATTAATCCAAGGTAAGAATAGTCATGAGGATTGACATTTCCTGGTGTCAAATATTATGATAGTGGATTAGGAAATGATCATGTGAGGACATACCTTGTGAAAATCCTGGTGGGACAAGTTCCTAGAGAGGTTGTGGTGTCCAAATTTATGCCTCCCAACATTGTGCTCTGATCTAATGGAGAGATAAACTTGTTAGTCAAGGCCTTGCTATTTTGACAATGTTGGCTATGATGATGTAAATCATCATTGATGCTTATCAATCTAGATCCCTTATTATATGAATATTTCAACTTGAGAGTACTTTTTGTCTCATTATGAGTACCTCCCTAGTTCAGAGGGATGGTCATCATCTTCATTATCACCATCATCACCACCGTCACCGTCATCATTATTGTCATCATATCATTATCGTCATAATCACCATTCATGTCATCATCATCATTATAGACATTGTCGTCAATTATTCATAATTATAGGTATTGTAAGAAATATCATCAACCCAAAAAATGTTATGAATGCTCAAAAAGGGTTTTTAGTACGCATGATATATGCAAGAGAAATAACAACTTTATTTGTTATATATGATCGATGATAATCATCATCACTACCATTATCATCGTCATTATAATTTTCATCATCCCGGTCATCATAACTAATATAATTTTTATCATAATTGTTGTCATCTTCATCATGAACATCATAATCATCATTCATGTCATTATTGTTGTTGATGATGACCAAGATTAAAATAATGATAATGATGATCAGATTATGATGACTTGGAATACAACGCCAAAGATAATTATTATGATTATGACCATGACAACATTTAAAAATTGGGAAGAATGGCCAAGGTCATTCGCATCGTCATCATCATTGTCAGTGTAACCCCCATCATATTTATCATCATTGTAATTATCATAATAATCACAATTCATGTCATTGTCATCATCTTCATTATCATCATCATTATAATTATTGACATTGTCATCATTTGTTCATAATTTTCAATGTCATAAGAAATATCATCAATGCAAAAAATATGATGTGCGTTGGAAAAGGGATGCAAAAGTGAAAAAATAATATGTGGGTAAAAATAGACGTAAAATTGGATGAAGAGTGGACACAACATAAGTAGATGAAAAACAAGACAGAAAAATTGACACAAAAGTGGATGAAAAAGTAGATGCAATAGTTGATGCAAACTTGAACACAAAATAGGATTAAAACATGGATGAAAAATTGGAAGAAAACATGGGAACAATAGTAGGCATAAAACTTAGCATGAATTGTGGTGAAACAAATCTGAATACAACAATGAATGTACAAAGAAAAAAGATACAAACCTGAATGCAAAAATGAGGAAAACTTGGATGCAAATACAGATGTAAACATGGGTACAATAGTGGACACAAAATTAGTTGAAAATTTGGAAAAATCAAAAGTGGATGTAAAAGTAGATTCAAAATGGAATGGAATAAACATAAACAATATTTGATGCAAACATGGACATGAAAGAGGATGCAAATGTGGATGCAATAGTGGAAGAAAATGTGGGATGCAATGATAGGCATAAGATATGGCACAAATCATAGGACAACAAAAGTGGATGAGAAAGTGGATGTAATAATAGACACACAAAAAAGATGCAAACTTTGATGCAAGACAAGATTTTATGATGATGATGATGATGATGATGGTTAACGTCCACTGAGACCAAATTGGTCTATCGGACCTACAATTTTCTTAATTTTTACTTGTCTGGCTCCTTGTCTTTCTTGGCGAGATTGGTGTTGTAGCTTTCTTTCTTTTCTCTACGGTCTTCCAACTTCCTTTGTCTTGCATCTCCTTCATCTCTTCTGGTTCAATGGACATTGGTGTCTTAGCTTCGCGATCTATAGTCGGAGAAGTTTGGTTTAGGAGATCTGCTTTGCTGTTAAATGAAGATTTATTTTCTGCGGTATTCAAATCCTCATAACTGTTGATTTGTTGGGGCGGGCTTTCTCCTTGCTTGCTTTGAGAGTTGTTTCCTTCTTCCTTGATTTCTTGTGACTCAGAGTTTTCTCTAGAATAATCTTCTTTGATGATAGTGTAGTGTTCTTTTTGTGCTCCTTCCCACCATGTAGATCTGTGGTGGTTTTTTCTAGCAAAATTTTTCTCAGAGGCTTTTGGGCAATTTTTGGCTAGATGCCCCGTCTCAAAGCACGATCGACATCTGAAGAGGACACTTTCATAATAAAGCTTCTGGTTCCACACATATTCTTTACTTGTTAGGTTTATTTCAGCTGGGAATCTGGCGCTGAAATCCATTTCCACACAGATGCGTGCATAGGTGGTTCTGGCATATTCCTCTGTTTCTGGGCACCTGCAGTAAAATTTCCCAAATGCATTTCCGATGGCTTTTAGCGAGGAGAGATTCCAGAGATGCAGGGGTAGGCTTGGCAATCTCACCCAAACTGGTGCTGAGGTTATCACTGCTGTAGAGGGATCGAATGATGGGTTCCATGGCTTCATGAATAGGCCTGATTTTTCCCAAAACCAAGGGCCGGAATCTAGAATACATTGTCTGCTTTCAGGATTTTCAAAATCTATTATAAAGAAACCTCTAGCACAGGGGTAGATATTAATTTCATTAGAAATGATAGGCTTCCATACCTCCGAGATCCAATTGTGGAGTTCTATCAGCCGCGGCCAAAAACCATTGAACCGACAAATTAGGGCACTTTCGGAGAACTTCAAAGCTTCATCTAGTGAGTCCTGGACCACTTGGATAGTCGGAGCTGGAGATTCACTCACGATATGGGCAGGAGATTGCCCTCCATAGGCGGATGAGCCACCAGTTATTTTTGTGAAGCTCGGAGCCATATTTTACGCAGATCTGCACCAGATCGAAAGCCAAACTGCAGATCTGAAGAGATACGAACGTCTCACTCAAGAAGACTGCGAGATCTGCGAGAAAACTGCGAGATCTGCGAGATCTGTGAAAGAAAATCTACTTGAAAACCTAGAAGAGAGATCTGCGAAAGAAAATCTACTTGAAAACCTAGAAGAGATCTGCGAGAATTGCAAGAACCGGAGAGAAGAAAACCGCAGAGAAAACTGCGAGAATCGAAGAAAACTGCGAGAGCCGCCTGCGAGATCTCATATGAGGTACGCTTGAAACCTAGCAAAGATCTGTAAAAATATTTGGAACCGCCTGCGAGATCTCATATGAGGTATGCTTGAAAACCCAGAAGAAAATCGCAGAGAAAACTGCGAGAACCGCAGAGAAGAAAACCGCAGAGAACCGAAGAAACCACAGATCAAAACCGCAGTCTTCGCGGTTGTTTCAAACCGTAGAGAACCGTAGAGAATACAATTTGTAAGTGGATGTAAACGCAGGTGCAACACGAGAAACAAAATTGGATGCAAAATATGGATTCAATGGGAGAGCATGCAAAAGAAGATACAAAATGAGACGCAAAACCCAACACAAAAGTGGATGCAAGAATAGATGCAATATTTTTTGCAAAAGAGGATGTGAATATGGATGCAAAATTGGAAGCAAACATGGGTTAACAATAAGTACAAAACATGGCACAAATTGTGTAACAACAAAAGCGGATGTAATGATAGATGAAAAAAAAGAAGCAAATGAAGATGCAAAATAAGATGCAGAAAGGGATGTAAAAGTGGGCATAAACATGGGTGCAACAATGGATGTAAAATAGGATGCAAAAGTTGATGCAACAAAATTCGATGCAAAATTAGATGCAATATGAGGCACAAAACCTGATGAAAATCTTGATGCAAAAGTGGATATAAAAAGGGATGAAAAAATAGATGTAAAATTTGATGAAACCCTAGATGTATATGAGGATGCAATCGTGGATGCAAATTTAGAAACAAAAAAGGGTGCAAAGGGAGGTGTTAAACTAGGTGCAAATTATGGCACACGAAAAATGGATGCAATAGTGGATACAATAATAGATGAAAAAGAGGATGTAAATATGGATGCAAAACAGGATGTAAAAGTAAATGCAACAAAAGTAGATGAAAAATTAGATGAAAAACTAGACAAAAACCTCGATGCAAAACTTGGCACAAAGGGGATGCAAAAAATATGCAAAAACGGATCCAAAAAATGATTTAAAAATGATGCAAAAGTTGATGCAAGTGTCGGCGCAAAAAGTGGATGAAATAGAGGATGCAAGAGTTGGGAGAACAAAATTAGGTGCCACACTTGATGCAAAACATGGTACAAAGGATGGTACAAAACTTGGCATTTGGTGTAAAAAATCTGCTGCAAAACCTATTACAATACCTGGTGCTAAACCTGATGTAAGACTTGGTGCAAAACTCAGTGCAAACTTTGCATCGAGTTTTGCACCATATTTGATAAATGGACACAAATAGCACAAAAAATTGGCTCTAGATGCAAAAAAGGAAGCAAAAAGGGATGCTAATCACAGGGTTTTTCTATAGTGAACTAAGTGTTTGGGGTGTTCTCTTCCTAATGTATATTTCTATCCCTTTTGTGTCAAGTTCCGAAAGATTCCCTATAGGTTCTCTCTGCATGTCCTCTTCTTCCAGTGGGTTGGTACGCTTCCACCCTTTGGCCTTTTTTTGTTGTTTCTTATTCCCTTTGGGGTCCTTTATGGCCAGTGGGTAGGCATATTGGAGATGCCATGTTTGCACACACCCTTGGTATCTGAATGATGTATTCTCATAGTTCAGCAGTTGTTTCCACAAAGTATTATTGAAGATCGATCTAATGTGATCAGGTGGCCCCTGACTCAAGTCCACTTGCACACATATGCTAGCAAATGTGAAAATTCCCCTAATAGCTCTATCTTCATCCATTTTTAGGAATTTCCCCATGGAATTCCCAATGGATATTAAAACTTTGTGATGCCAAAATTGTAGAGGGAGGTTATGAAGCCTAACCCAAACAGGCATTGTGGACACTTTCATAGTATTGACATCAAAATTAAGGAACCAGGGGGTGGTGAAGAGGCCAACAATTCCCCAAAACCAAGGTCCTTGATTAATGATACTATCACGTTCCCGTTCTGTGTCGAATCTAACTACAAAAAATCCTTTTGGGCGTAGGCAAATTTCGCAGTTAGATGACCATGAGGAGAAGATCCGTTGATGCAGAGCATCAAATTTTAGCCAAAAGCTGTTAAATCTATAGATAAAAAAATTCTTGGATAGATCTATGTGTAGAGAAGTTACCTCTAGCAAAGACACTTGAAGCGTTGGAGATTCCAATTTTTGTTCCACAATGTAGGGGCCTAGTAGTTCTGATGCTCATGCTAGTTTGTTTGGTACTTTCTCCTTTCCTTTGACTGCATCAAAGAAGGAACCTGTATTTTTTGAATTGACTCCATTACATCTACCACGCAACCTTAGATTAAGAATGATGGTTGAATCTTTCATTATACCATAGTGCTGAAGTGTGTGGTTGTCCTACAGACTATGTCTTATATATATATCATATTTTGGTGTTTTGTTGGGGTTCCAAGTTGGATCTAGATTTCCTTCTTTAACTCATGAATACTAAACCCCTTGCTGAGCTGCATGCAGTAGTGTCTACCCCCTATCATTTTGATGAAGATTTGTATCAGATCTTTGTCCATGTAGAGTGGAAAGACCTTGTTGAGGTCCTGATCTATTGGATCTAGCTTTTCCTGTATAAACCTAAATGCACCACTGTGTTTTGTATTCATTTTTTGTCTTTGTTTCTCTAGATCTAGTTTGTGGAGGATGTTTTTCATAGTCCCAGTCACTATCTCTAGAATATCTACTTTTCACAAGAATGTCTGGCCCTCCAGGATCATGTCACCTTTGGTTGGATCTGTTGTAGCTCTTAGCTTCCATCCATTGGTGCCAGACCCAGCCTTCCTTTGTGAATAAAGGGGCGCAGCAGGCTCCATAGCTGAGATCCATTCCCGTGCAGTTTGACCTCTGGCCATATAGCTTCATTTTTGGCTTTTATCTTGTGGGCAACAGATCGACAACCAGGGTATGACTCTGGAAAAGCTCTGGTTTGTAGTGTGTGAGTGGTATAAGTTGTTGTTCCTAAAACCCTTTCCTTTCCCTTCCATCCCTCTATATCCATTTTTTGCAAGGGAGTCCATGAATCAGGGTAGTTGTTCCGTAAGGAAACCTAGTCCCTATAATAGCCGTTGAATATCATTTGGGGATGAGTGAAGGGGAGATCGGGTCGAAACAACTTGTGTGGATTCGGGTCCCATGATGGAGCCCCACGGCCTCCAAATTCCTTCCAGTTTGACTGTGCCTTCTCGTGAGGATCCATAGTGTTGGCCTGGGGAGAATCAAGGCCTGCAATCGCAGAGATCGTGATATCCTGGAAACGTTGATATATATAATATAATAATAATAATATATATATATAGTTGAAATCTGTATATTATCTATACTACTACAACATAGACACACAGACACACACATTCATGTCATATGTCAACTCCAAGATAAATAAGGAACAGATTACACATCTCCATCATTCTGAGATAGGCACCGTTAAAATTTTTGAATCATTCTTTATCATTTTTTCAATTCTTTTATATAAAAAATACTTACTTTCCAATCTTCCCTTTTTGTTAATGTATTTTAAATTCTAATTCATATCAAATATTGAAGGAATTTTACATCTCCATGATGTCATTGAATTAGAAAGAACAATAATTAAATGAAAAATATCCTTCACTTTATTCATTTATTCTTTACACTAAATTTCTTCTTGCCATCGATATTTTCTAAATGTCTGGTATGGAATTTTATTAAGTATTAAATAAATTTAACATCTCCTTGATATTACTGAGTGGAAAAAAAATTTTAACAAAGGAAAAAATATTTTAAATTCAATTTTTTTCTCTTTATAAATGTTAAGTTGATATAAAATTCCCCCTAATTTGGGTGGCAATTGATGGTTGTCCTTAATGCATTTGTGGAAAAGAACCCTCAATTCTTTCTCTATCTCTTATGTCATTTCTATTTTCATCCATTAGGTCAGTTGGAATGGGCTCTCCTTCTTCTTCTCCCCCTGTACACTCTTCGAAAATATCTGGTTGTTCGCCTAAGGGGTCCTCCAATACACAGCTACCGAAGAAGAGGGAAGGTTGGATGTTTGAAATGGTGGGGGTATTTGGTAGAAATATCCCTAAGTTATCCCTATTCCTACGAGGAACGAAAGAAGTTTTTTTTCTTAGTTTTATGTTTTTTTTTCAAGCTTTGAGACTAACTGCAGAATTGAAATCACAAACTGAATGGAAACTAATAGCTTGAATGAAATCTCACTTACAGAATGGAAAAGAAAGAAAATTGAGTTACAATTACTTGTTCATAAATGAAGCTAATAGTAGAATGTCATAGATAAGAAATGGAAGAAAGAAATCATAAATCACATCTTACTAATATACCTCCCCGGAAACAACGCCAAAAGGGGACGAGCACCAATATTGCAACAAGAATGTTGCAACTCCTAGGGTTACCAACTTTACTTTATCAACCTAGGGTTCATACAAACTTGGAAGTGATAGTGTTTTATACACAAGAAGATGTTATGGGTCTGCTCTTTGTCACTGCTAAGCTGGCGTAAGACCATTATGGTTTCTCAAACCAACCTTCTATTGATTCAGAAGAAGCTTGATTACCAATGAGGAAAAGGGAAATTTACTCTAACTAAAACATTATCTACTGTACAAAGGAAAAACTAATATCAAATGCTTAGACACACCATTCATCTAACTACCTCTAAGAGGCTTTGCTTCAAAAGATGGCTAAGTTGACATGTGTGTAATCTTATTGCCCTAGGCATGCAATCTGAAATAACCAAATATTCTACTACTGTGCATGTAAATGAGCACAATAACTCTTTTTTTCTTTTTGTCCTTTTTATGTGAAAATGTGAATGCTACATCCTATTGGTGATGTGGCAAGTGGATTAGGGATGATGTTGAATGGTCAGATGGCTTGGGAGGCAAGTAGCGGTATTCTCCTATCTTCCTTGGTGCTCTTTCCACAATTCGGCCTCAAAACAGGACACTATAGGTCATCCTAGAGGATGTCCTAATTCCTCCTACATGATGTCCTAATGCCTCCTACAAGACTTCCTAATGCTACTATTGATCCCCTATATTCCCACAGGATCCGACTGAGAGAAAGAGGAGGGATTTGGAAGGTGGTGTAGGTCTTAGGGAAGGTGAATGGTGAGATAAATGAGGCAAGGGAGTGGCTAGGACTCATTCTAAGCTCAAAACAAAGTCTGTGAGATGGTTGGATTTGCTCAGTTAAACTTGGAGAAGTGTTCTTATGTAATGATGAATTTGGTGAGGAATTAGTGGAAAAAGTGATAATCATGGATGGATGAGGTTAGGATGAGATTGCTAGTCATGATATATCTCTAATTTTATAATATATGTAAAAATTAAGTATGTTAACATGTGATTATATATATA
>APFE031741933.1:0-17554 GCA_000404065.3 Pinus taeda | reverse complement strand
TAATGAAATGAAGCATTATTTCCGCTGCATCTTTATGTATATGGTTATCTCTGTATTTTATTGTGTTCCTGTTTAAATATGGATCAGGCATAGAGAAGGGCTCTGACAAAGGTGCACGGTCGCCTTCACTTGAGACCAAAGAGGGGGACACAGAGTAGCACTACGTGGACACTCAAGAGATGTCCACCCACATTAAGCGCCTGAGAGAGCTAGAGAAGGGAGAGTCCAAAAAGAAATCCAAGGTGATCAAGACCTCACTGGGCCCTATCACATTGACGGAGGGGGACTTATATGACATCAGTGACATAGTCAAAGATGTCACTGTAGAGGCCTTGCAGCAATTGGAAAAGTAGTAGCAGATCATACTAGGGGCCATCCAGACTGCGTTGCAAGAGTTGCAGACCCACGTGTTGCAGGCTGGTATGATGTCTACTAGCCTAGCTATCAGCACGTTAGAGGCTACCGATATGCTGTGCACGAATGCTTCCAGTGCGTTAGTGTTGCTGGATGGAGCATTAACCATGGAAAATGAGGCTGACAGGCCCACTGTTAGTGCCTTGAAGGGATTTCGACTGAACCTGGCAGAGCTTTCATGTGAAACACTCCAGTTCTTATAGGATGGTGTAATTATAGAGTTGAGGGCCCGAGAGCACCAGATCCTCTAGGTGGTGAGTGAACAATGGATAAAAAACAAACATATGACCCTACAGTGAAATTTTGCCGTCATTCCTAAGGCCGAGGTGACAAACCATAATAAGAAGATCATGCAGGTCATGGAGGAGGCATGCAGAATGGTCCTAAAGTTGGCCATTCTGGAGGAGAAGCGAGTTGAGGTCAACATCCGCAAATTGGCCATAGGGGTACGCGACACTTGGACAGAGATGGCACAAGTTCAATTGGAGCAAAATCTACATATTACAGAGCTCCAGTTGAGGGCCTAGCCTTCAATGCCGCCATAGGTAAAGGAACAATGGGCAACCTCTGTCACAGAAGCAATTGTGATGGTGGACAGTGTAGTAGCAGACTACACACAGTTGTTCGAGCAATCATTTGAGGTCCTCACCAGCTTGCAGGAGGACCCAAACATCTAGGGGCTAGAGATGGAAGCGCGCGAGCTACAACAACGCTATGAGAAAGTTAAGGGTAGAGCGCAAACCACCGCGCTGACACAGGGGTTAGACAAGCTGCAGGAAGACAAGCAGCTAAGGGAATAGGTGGATGCAGCATTGCACAAGGAAGTAGTATTGAAGGCGTGAATATAGCTCTGGATGGAGGAAGCTTACACAGTCATATGAAACATCAAGGGCAAGCTTGCGACTCTACAAGTGACGCAACAAAAGCTTCAGGTTGATAATGCAGGAGTAGTAATCGAGAAGACAATTGAAGATGTGAAGCGCGCAACAACTTAGTGCACGGTTGAGGTTGCAGTCATCCGGGTTGAGTTGGACAGGCTTTGCATAAAGCTCTCCACACGTGTTGAGTGACTCGAGGGCGAGTCACGATGTTTGTGTTGGGGGCCTATTGGGAGTGGGATCCCCCAAGGGTAGTTTTGGGGCTAAAAGCCCATGTTTAAGTCAATTTTTGTAATATAATTCTAAAGACTCCACATTTTGTGGTCGCGGAGTATGAAGGTGTTATGTGTAAAAAAGGGTAGTCCACCCTTAGTTTTGTAAAGTAAATTCAGTTGTAAGAGATCTACCCATGGTCCGCAGACCATGTGATTGTATAAAAAGAGCTAAGATCTAAGTAGTGTAAGGGGGATAGAATGAGACACGATGTAATAGAGTCATAGCTTGGATCAAGAAGTCTAAGTCTTGGGTTGTAGTGTAGGTAGAGGCTCTACAGCTGAGTCTGTAGAGGCCTAGGGTAGAAGTTCGTAGTTGAGTGCGCGGACCCTTGCAGCTGTGTGTGTAGGGAGGGAAGAAGTTGTAACACTTGGAAGATATTAATAAAAGGAGATATTATGCAATTTCTGTGTCTTTGTTCTTTTGATGCGTTTGGATATTTTATGTATGAATTTCCTTTATTATGCTTATATGATGCGCGAATGAATGCAATTAAATTGAATAATTGAACGCAAGTACGAATATATGCTTACGCAGTGTTAAATTTAAGTATTTGACGAGATAAGAAAATCACTTAGACTAATTGGGGAATTCACACGGCACACTGCCATAGTAGTGTAAGTACCTGAGAAGCAGGTTAGGGCTATGAGAAGGTCGATCGTACCCTTTTGTGGTTGTATGGAAGAACAAAATAGAGGGCTCATCTTCCAAGCCCTAGAAAGAAGCAACGTGTGCGAAGGTAGGGATAGAAGGAATTAAATGACATCACAACCATCTCAGGGTGCGAAAACTTGGTTCCAGCACCCCCCCATACTACTTTGAGTGAAACTTCAGTCTGCGCTTTGCGGGCTGATGCCGAAAGGGCCAGTAGTGTAGGGATTTGTTTGGCTAATTAACATTGAACCTATGTCAGGCCCCCTCAAGTCAACATAGTGTTACCACCCTAGGTAGTAGTGGCTAATGGATGACCCTATTAGGTTTTCTCGTCCCTTAAGGGGAAAGGAAGTTCCCTGATACATCCCTTAATCAATAGGTGTCATGTGAATAATGATGGAACGAAGGGGGGAAAAGGGCTCTCAGGGCCATATGCCATGGTTGAAGGGATAACAATAATGAGGAAATCCACGTTTTGGGCATATGGATGTGAGGAGGGAGCAATTGTGGATGCATGAGTTACCCTAACCTTTATTTTTCCACCCCTTTTATTACCTTTTGCCTTTCTCCAATAGCTAATTTTCAATGGCTAATTCTAGGAAATGATGCATCCATGCTATTTATTCCTAAAGATTGATTAATTTTTTCACTTTGTCTTGAGGATGAACCAATTAGTTGGTTTGCAACATCGACAAAATATTACTAATGTGATTAATACGAAATACATTTATCTACAAATGAGAGCATGCGTGAATGATGTGTAGCAATGATTACCTCCTTAGTGGAGGGGTAGTTCATCACCCACTAGCGGTTGCAATATGCAATGGTTCCTTTTATGATGTGATGGGCGAATTATTGGCCCTATGAACCATGTGATGGCCATAATGATAAGAGATAGAGATAATGCTTGGATTTTTCCATGTGGTATTATTAATGTCCTTACCATCTTTTGTATTTTATAATTTTATTTTTCTTTTGTTTCTTACTTGTGGCAATGATATGCTTTTCACTTTTCTTTTTGTTGCATCAACCTCCAGGGAAAAATTTTCCAAGCATGAACCAGATATGTGGACAAGGGGAGGGGGTGTGATCGAACCCAGTGGACCCACAAAGGGAAGGTGTAGTATAAGGCTTGTAATTTACGGAGGGAAGTGATAAATATGGAATGGGGAAAATGGGACCACGCTATTTCAATCAAGGTTTTCTAAGTATTTCCCTTTATAAATCCATGGGAAATTAGGTGAGGTCCCACTAGAAGAGGATTGAATATTAACCTCCCATTTAAGGTGAGGGAACAAAACCATGGTCAAAACCCTTCCTTCTTCCAAGTCACCCAATAATCCATGCCAAATGGCCAAATAAAAAACAAGCATAAGCACATGATTGCATAATGAATAACACACATTTTGGATTGTATTCCCCACTTTCTAACATGTGCTCTTGACAAATGGGTGAGGAAACGTACAATTAATATAGCTAGAAGAGAAAAAATTGCACATCACATTAGCTACAAAGCGACCGTTAAGGGATGCTAGCTATCGGTTTGAAGAATATGGCTGGGAGATAAGTTCTCCTAGGGGTACCCACTTTTGGTGGGTTAGATTTGGCTCCAACTGGGACATGAGCTCATCGTAAACCGCATGATCAATCTACTCGAATGGGGAGTCCATGAGAGCTCCAACAATCTCCTAGGACATAGATCTATATTCTCCACATCATAATACAATTATTGGGATCATGTGCACTGGGTGTACTTTTATTACCCATGTTTTTCATTAATAAAAGGAAATCCATGTAAAAAATTAAATCTATTCTAGATGCAAGTATAATCTACATGCAACCTAATCTAGCATGAGAACATAGTATGATGATAATAGCTGTGCAAAAGAAAACATGAAATGCATCATACACTACCATGCATAACACATAATGTCATGTGTCCATGAAAACGGTAATGAAGTTAGATTTGACCAGTGAGGGCCCACGTTCTCCATCAATATTAGCTATATAATAATATACAACACCAAATTTCCCATGGATTTTGATGGGAAGAGGGTGGTCACTGACCAAAACCATCTCTCCAATTTGGAGTTCCTTCTTAGGCTTGGGCACCCATTTCTTTTTAGGTTTGGGTGGCTTTGAGGAAGGCCTTTTCAAAAGACATATTTCCTGGGGAGGAGGAAGATCAATTGGCTTAGATGGTTTACCAAGGTGTCTTGTATTAGGTTGTTAATTAGTATATGGAAAGGGATCCAAGTCCTCAACATGTGTAGGAAGCTGAGGTTCCCTATAAATAATGAATGGGGTCTCGTCAGGTTGAGGAATAGTATCATATGATAAGTCCATTTGTAGATGGGAAACTATGGATTCACCCCACTTTTTAGATAATAACATCCCCCAAACATTAGTAATATCGATCACCACCATATCCATTAACACAAATATGTCTTTATTACAAGGCATGGTAAATTTGAGATCTTTAATGAGTCCATACACAAGGATGGATCTAGAGTCCAAACCACAAACATTCATTTAAGGTCTAGTGATGTTCAATTCGAATTGGTCCATGAATTTTAATGGCATGATGTTTGCAGCAACCCCTAAGTCCAACATGAAATTATGGAGAAGTAAATTGTTAATCGCTAAGGTCAATAAGAATGACTCATGCCCAAGACTAGTCTTAGACACATGGATATTTTGCAACATGATCATTTTCGTCATCAAGCCCCAAATCCTTATTGACCTACTTTGTTTGAGTGGGAAGCTTCACAATCTCTTTTATAGGGAATTTCATGGTCATCTTTCCCAGGGAGCTACCAACATCAATGTCTAACTCAAATTATTTGATTTTGGGTTTATGCTTGGGTTCCCTTTTGAAAGGGGTTTTATCTTGGGTGTGGGCCTATTTTGAGCTTGCCTGGGGTTTCTTATCATTTTTATTTCAATATTACAAATATTTAAGCCTACCACTACTCTCATCTTCTAGGACTTCCACCTTTGGCTCATCTTGATGCTTGACTTGGTCCAATCGTGGATGAATGTATGTGCCAACCAATAATATTTTAAATGGGCTAGCTTGTTTTACATTATTCAATTGATAAATCTCCTCCTCACCTTCAATTTCTTCTTTTGGATCTTCCTACTCCTCATAAATTTGGTTAGAAGATTCTCCTCATACTACCATGTTGGTGGAGTAAGGGTATTTGGAACATTCTATTGAACACCACATTTTCCTTCGTCAACTTTCTTAGGAAAAGACATATCTTTATTGAGTTGATTCTATAGAAGCTAAATATTGCTTCTTTCCTTCTCAAGGGAGGTAAACTTGTGCATAGCAACATTTTGATGATTATAGATATCAATGAGCTTCTTTTCTAAAGCCATGACCACCTCTTTCATATCAGGGTGAGCTCTGCTCTTTGTAGCATGAAGCTTAGCCCTCATATAATTGAATAGATCAATATGACTAGAATTTAGTTTGTGCTCCACTTTTATAAAAATGTTCTTTGCTTATTCCAAGGTAGTATGATCCTTATCCCTTAACACATATGTTAAAAAGTAAATGAACACCCTAGATAAAACTTTCTAATACAAGCATCAGATGGTTAAAGCCTATTATGGATTTCTCGAAAAAAATGTCAAATTTGTGATGCTTTTATTATCTATCTTGTCCTTTTGGAGAAAATTTTCAAGAGCCATACCTCCATCTATATGGTTGGATGATATTTTATTGAATACATATTCAAATTGATAAAATTTAGTGATGCTTCCTCTAGATAGGTTGGCATACCAATCCCTAACATTTCCGTGAAATGTCAAAGCAAACAACATCATAACAACATCTTCTTCATTTTAATCAATATTATTAGTACAAATTTCCTAAATAAAATTGTCCACATGTTTGTTGGCACTAATAATACCACTCCCATCAAACTTAGGCAACCATTCATGGTGTTTATTAGGCAATTGGCAAGGAGCACTAGGGAATTCATCAAAGTTCAATGGTTTGAAAGAGGCAAGATTCCATTTCTCAGTCCTAAGGTTATTGGTATTCACATTTCTATTATTATTATCACAAGGTCTAGGATTAGTGGTGTTATACATGTTGGAAAATATGGTATGCTAATAAGAGATGGAGTACACTTACCTCTCCTTGTTACAACTCTTGTTTTTGGAGCTATGTTGTCTTCAAAGGAGTCATACTCAAGAAATTTAGGAATTTCCAGAGGAGTCTCTATCTTGTCATTAGATAAACCACCTCTTCAAATGTTTCAACCAAGGGAAGGTAGAATCACTTCCTCCCCGACAACGATGCCAAAATGTTACCACAAAATATAACAAGCCTTGAAGAGGGAAACAGTACAAGACATAAAGCTAGACTAAGTGCTAAAAATGGGGCAATGACCCATTGTCACCATAGCCAAGGAACCCATTCTCTTTATATATTTTCATCGATGAGAGGGGTTCTAGTAGGATAGGATCACCTATGAAATATATTGTAAGGTTGAGGTGTAAGGTGATTGGCTAGAATCTCTTAAGTAAGACTTAAATTTCAGGTATAAGGCTTCACTAAGAAGAAATATTCTTTATATAAGAGATATAGAAAGGGAATGCACAAGATATGTGGTCTGTTGACTTAGCATGAGTATAGGAATTCCCAAGGTCAAGTTAAAGGAGATAAAATTCTTCTTAAGATATACTTCAACAAGTACTATGTTGTTCAAGGAAGCCCTCAAGTTGAGGAGGAACAAGCTAGAGTTTCCCTTGAAGGCAATACTTAGGGCGAGATATTTATGGAGAAACATTAAGTGGATGCCCACCAAATTTGTAGATCAAGTAGCCAAGACCCTCCACTTGATGTTTAGGCTCTCAAGTATCCACAAAACCTCCCCCCTAGAAGTTTTCTGTAAGCCCTAGTTTTTCATCCTTGGCTTAAAAGGGCCAAAATTTCAAGAGAAGAATTTATGGATGAAAAATGAGAATGATCACCAAGGACTTGTACAAGTGCCCTTTCCTTTGGGCACATGGAGAAAAGGATGTGCTAGATAAGCTAAATTTGTTTCTAAAGAGGCCAAAAATTGATTCCCTAGGTATCAATTTCCAACAATTACCCACTTCTAAGGAAAACATAATTTGATGGAGAGTTATTAGAATTCCTCTACTAGGAACATTCCTTACATGTTATACAATGAGTAACATATGAAATATTTAAATATATTTCAAATTAATTTTCAACAAATTCAGGCATAAACAAGCATAATATAGAAGTAACAATTCCATACATTAGAAAAATTTTAAATGATGATTTTCAACAATAGGAACTTACAAGATAACATGTAGTATATCCATCAATTCACCAAAGAAATATCTCAAAAGACAATCCAAAATAGCTACCAAACATCAAAATGCATCCAAGATACTCCAATAGCCAAAAATAAACAAGTGCGAGTTCCTTCAAGAGGTCTTAATTCTCCAAGTGGGATGAGGATGAGAGATGAAATGATCTCTCTCTAATATATGCATGTCCAATAAACTCTAATTTAGCCTAATAACCCTTCAAATTATAAAATAATGTGAATGAACTATGTAAGGTCATAAGACGACCTTATATATAATGTAAAACCATAATAAATCACCCACAAGAGGGTCAAAATGATGATGTCATGAATGTGTAGGCCTCTTGGAGGCATGCGTTGGGCTCCTCTAGTGCTAAACTCAGTAAACAGGGATCCAAAAAAAATGCTCTAGGGGTTGACCCCTAGGTCTCCATGAAAATCATCACGTGGACCGTATTTTTTTTTTGGGCACAAAATGGGTCTCATTAGTTTCCTAATGATAGAATAGCCTAGTTCTGTTCCAATGTTGAGGGCTCAGAGGATGGTTCTAGCCCTCTTATGTCCCAAGGGGTGAGACAAACCTCATATGTCCCCCAGATTAATTACCAGACCATATATGCACCGATAAGCCGACTGTGGTATATTGGTCCAAGTGCATCATTTCATGAATAAGAAGGGTTCCCATGGCTCTCAACGCCTCACCTATAGAGTGTCATAATGATATTATAGTGGACTCGGGCCCTAGTTAAGTTATCCAACCCATGATGAAAAGCACCTACCAATAACAAAAAATGTTGAGTGCTTCATCTTCACCATTAGGTACAATAATCATTAATTTATTTAAATGGACCAAGTTTGTTAGTCAAGGGCAAATTGACACTTCATACATGGCTTTCATTACAAATTTAGGGCTTTGACCACTTAATAGTGTTACCTTCCTAGGTATGAGTGGCCAATGGAAGACACTATTATGTGTTCCCATCCCCAAAGGGGAAATGAAATTCCTTGGTACATCCCTCAATCAATAGGTGTCATGTGAATAACGATGAAACAAAGGGGGAAGAAGGGATCTTAGGGCCATATGCCATGGTCAAAGGGGTAGCAATAATAAGAAAATTCAAATTATAGGCATATGGATGTGAGGAGGGAGAAATCATGGATCCATGCGTTACCCCAACCTTTGTTTTTCCACCCCTCTAATTGCCTTTTACATTTTCCTGATTTTTCTTTGTATTATTGCCGGAAGCTCTAGGAAATGAGAGCATGTTATGAATGATGTGTAGTCATGATTACCCCCTTAGTGGTGGGGAAATTCATTGCCCACTAGGATTTGGGACATACAAGGGTTTCTTTTATGATGTAATGGGGCTATCACTATCCCTATGAATCAGGTGATGGCCCTAATGATATGAGGTAGAACTCATACTTGGCTTTTGTTCACGTGCTATTATTAATGTCCCAACCATATTTGCATTTTATAAGTTTCTTTTTCTTTTATTTATTGCTTATGGCCATGAGATTCTTTTCACTTTTATTTTAGGTGCATCAATCTCCTAGGGAAAATTTTCTTGGTCCAAACCAAATATGTGGACAAGGGGAGGGGGTGTGTTAGAACCTAGTGGAACCAGAGAAGTAAGTCTGAGTATAGGGCTCATAATGTTCGGAGGGAAGTGATAAATATGGAATGGGAAAAATGAGACCACACTTTCTCAATCATGGTTTCCCAAGTAGTGCCCTTAATAAAGTCATGGGCCATTAGGGGAGGTCCCACTGGACTAGGATGGAAGATTAACCTCCCATTTAAGGTGAGGGAAAAAACACCATGGTAAAAACTCTTCCTTCTTCCAAGTCACTCATAATCCATGCCAAATGCCCAAATGAAAAACAAGCATAAGCACATGATTGCATAATGAATAACATACCTTTTGGATCGGATTAGCCACCTTCTAACATCTGCTCTTGACAAATGGGTGAGGAAACATACAACTATTGTAGGTGGTATATATAAAATGGCACATCACATCAAATACAAAGCGATTGTCAGGGGCTTAAGGCTAGAAGAATATGATTAGGAGAAAATTTCTCCTAAGGGTACCCACTTTTGGTGGGTTAAAATACCAAAAGATATCATTAAGCACCTGCAACCCTCCTTTTACATAATGTTAAAAATAAAGGACATCTTCAAAGACCTACATAAACTTGAATATCAGTCCATCACTGATTTTACAGTTGTCATCAAAACAACCAAAAACTAAAAAAGTCACTTGACCAAGGATTGGTGCCTTATATCATAGTATATCACCACATCAAGACAGTGGTATCAAAAGGAACTAAAGAAGACACCTGCTCCAATAAAATATACCTCTAATCAACAAAGACCGTCAACATCAACTGCAGGATCACAACACACACCTCAACACTCTACACGATCATCTGTTGAGTCACCCCCACATACATAGTTTGAATAACCATCCATGCAACAAGAAGAGAATGAACTGAAAAACGAGGCCCACCTTGATAGTTGGAAGTTTCTAGAAGAAATTAGTTACACATTTCCATTTATCAATTTTAAATAGTCCAATGATTTCCTAATACCACTAGTAGTTTAGGGTTGAGGTCCTAATGTGTTGTGTCCTATATATTGAGCCCATTTTGATGGGGTAAGGGGAGAAAATTTTGTGTATGAAAACTTTGCAAAAATTTTGAAAACTGTTGTTGGGGTTTGTAATATGAATCTGTCATAAAGTATGGAATTTTGAAGTACATGATGAGTTGTTAGTATTCTTCTTATATCATTGTGTAATTCTATACCTCTTATTTAATTTGAATTTACAATTTCAAGTAAATACAAGTACAATTGTTTGATGACACTTCTTAGTGGTATATCTTGTTGTTTGAATGCAATAAATGTTTGTTGTCTAAATCAATATAATTATTCATCTTATTTTTGTGATATGAATTGAGATTACATGGAATATTCATTTATCTTGGTGAAATGTCACATGGGTTTAGAATTTTAAGTGCACATGTATTTTATTTATGTGTTAAATGACCACATTCTTAAGTGCCAAGTCATTACTTGTCATTTTACTTTATAAATTTCCTCATTACCCATAAATTGTATGTTTAACCCAAAGTGTATGAATGATTTAGTTGAAAATAGGTAAAAGAATCAAACTCTAGTAGTCTTTTCTAGAAGTTTTATGAGTTCCCTGCATAATTCTTTGAAATAGTAAAAGAATTATCCATGAAATTAAGAAACCTTAGACTTTCCCAGGTTCCGCACTGCAACACAACACAGTGTGGCTCTCGGGCCCCAACACATTAAATTTGTGAAAGTCTGCAACATTAACCCACATATTCCTTACCACTTTTGCAAGACAAGAAGCATTATGAAACTTTCATATTGGGGGGGTCCAATCAATTCAATTATTCTTTTATCATCATCTTATCCATTTAGCTATTTGAGTTATGTGCTACTTGTCTGGTCTCATTCTTGACTGCATCCTTTCGCTCCTCACCCATTCCAAGTATTTCTATCAAAGAGTTATTTTTGTTATTACTTTAACAATTTTGCTGCAAATTCTTGTATGTTGCACATTCAATTTTCTTCCTGACATCTTTTGATGTCCTTGAATTTTGTTGGATTTCTTTTTTATTGTTGCTAATTAATGCTGATGTGTTACAATATTATCAAATACGTTGTATAAAGGATGATTGGGATGATTTCTTGTTGCTTACCACTGATTTCTTTGATTCTGTAACTAAATTTATGAAAGAGGACTTTAACGTGACTAGATAGACTAATTTTTGCCATCACTAGGATTTTTAACAATATTTTTTGCTTTGATATTGACGAATGTCAGCAATATACTAATCTCATCAACTATAAATTGATTTCAGCTACAAAGGCCAAGAAGATTGTCTTCCTTAAACAAGGCTCACATTTCACACTCCCATGACTTATAACTCCAATATCTGAAAGAAAAACTTAGTTAACAACATAAATAAGACTTAACTCAACTATCCTTCATAAATATTTATTACATAGTATTTATTTCCTTAATTATAGATTCATTGATTACAATGCATCAAAAGAGATCACACACTAGAATAAGGACATAAAACAAGGTCAAATTTGTTTTAACAATCCCGTAATAAACAACATTAAAATAATTCTTTATGTAGGCTCCGTCCAATGCATCTCCTTGGATTCCTTTAAAATTTTGATAGCGTTGTATCCATCAAAAAGTTGCTACTGTAAAATATTCACTCCACAACCATTAAACATTTTTTAACAACTTCTTTAATTGGACACACACAAATGAATTGTTGGTTCAATATTATTAGCACCAACCAGAAGAATTGGAATTTCATCAATCCAGTCACATGATCAGGGAGCAGTAGTTCCATCCAACCATGGTAAATCTATCTCTCGCAGTGAGTGTCCTTTAGCCGTAGAACCATCGAATGTGGATCAACGAGACAAAGAGAAGCAAATATATATATATAATATATATTATATATATATATATATATATATATATATATATATATATATATATATATATATATATATATATATAATATATATATATATATATATATATTCTATTAATGCGTTGAGTCTATACATATATATATATATATATATTCTATTAATGCGTTGAGTCTAACATACAAATATGATTGTGGCTAATATACCAGTTCATTTGTAATCATTTACCAGTTCATTTGTAATCATATACAAATATGATTGTGGCTTATTTACCAGTTCATTTGTAATCATGCATGTCCAGATTTTATGCGGTAATGTCATTTATTATAAGATATTCATGTATAAAAATGGAGAACATGGTGCTAAGGTGGGAAACCACCTGTCGAAATTCGATGTGGAGAACGTGCTGGTGAGGTGGTCGAAATTCGATGTGGAGAACGTGGTGGTTAGGTGGAAAACTACTCGCCCAAAGTTGATATTACTTGTGCTTTACATAACCGATAAAGTTTCTTGTGATTAAAGTCGATCCTTAGAATTTCACTCACGTCTTTCTCTTGGAATCGATTTGGCTCAATTGTTTGTCGATTATTTGATCTAAATAATCATCAGTTTTATCAATAATATTGAGTAGGACCCATAAAGATTGATTCTTCTATTTTTCTTTGTGATTGAAGATCCGATCGGATCTCAACGATCCATTCTTGTTGAGTTCATATAATGGATTCATTTTATAATTAAATAAAAAATGAAATTTTTATCATGAACTTGACTAGGCTTAGTTATTGATAGAGTTAATTGATCTCTCATTTCCAGACAATTTTTGTGCAATATTGTATTTTTCCTTTGCTTTGATCACAGAATGCAGAAAATAGATTCCAAGACAGAGTAAAACTCCGTATAGCACAATTCGAGGAAGGATTTTCAATTTCAAAGGTTTTCATATCGTATACCTCTTAGGTAGTGGCCATCCTATCTTTTATTTTAGTGCATGTCAATATATTCCGTTAAACCTCTTAAACTACTTAGCATTTGTGCATTAAATAATAAAGTGAAAAATCACAATCATATTAATACTCGACCATCATGTTCAACTCTTCTAGCAGTTGATGAAGTTGTTGCAATACTTTAACCATACCAGTGAAGTGCCATTGGTTATTCGAAGTTATGGCATCAAGGAAAAATCATCATTGATATTTTAGTTGTCTTCTTCATAGGTTGGTTTTTATTGACTTAAGATTCTTTTGACATATATTATATGATTTTATAATGGATACATGACGATGAACCACACTGGTTGGTTCGAAACGCATCGACAAAGGTCTTTCTATATGTGATTTACGCCGAAATTCTTCTTATAACTATGATGGATTTACACCGATATTCTTCTTATAACTATGATGGATCACAAAAGCCTCAATTCTACAACAAACAATCATGTATGGCATTCTGATCGTGGTTGATGTATATCTATAATTGTTTGTCAGCGACAAATATCTTCGTCTTAAATCATAATATTTACAATTCTTTGATGCGTATTCCAGCACTATCCCATTCACTATGGCTAAAAATCACAAAATTTACAGGTATGATATATAATCGAGCTTCTCACATCATTCATATGTGTAATATATGAGATTATAAAGTATCAAACTAGTAAGTTGAACAATGACATGAATCCAATAAGATCAACCAAGAATACCAACTAGCACTAGATTCTTGTATGATTCATATTGGCTTCAATAATATTTAGTGATCGAACTCAACCACATACTCGACCCATGATCAAATTCAACCAAGAAACTTACTATTCATTCAAAAAAATCAACCAACGATCAAAACGAAAACCACTAGATCATCCATAAGCACAATCACTATCCAGTTAACATTAACTACAAGCATATTTCAATTTTTTTCATTCTTATATTGCAATTTTGATGGTTTATTTGTGCAGGCTTGTCGAACATATTCCATGTGCAACATCCAGTAGCAGTATTTAAAATTTATAGATATTCCAAAATCATCTTTATCAAATTCAAACCATGAGCAATTAATATTTTCATCTAGCCCAAAAATTTCCTCGATAAAAATTATGGAGCATCTTCTTTGACATGGTTCAATTTGCAGATTGAGCCTCTTGATCTGTTCTTCATAAAGATTCATTTGCTTTTTTCTTTTGCAGATTTACATTGCCTTCATTTTAAAATTTTTATAGTCCTAGACTCAGGGACCAACGGTAACCAATTCAATGTTGAAGGTAAAGGCTTCACATGCAACCATTATGGACTACTTCATGAGAACATAAGAATAACATACAAAATGCACAAAGAATAACAAAATTTGGGAAGGAATTCCAACAAAGTTTCTCTTAATGTGTATTTATACATAAGATATGAGGTTGGAGTAGTTGTACCTACTCGAACCAATAATTCACTTTGTCATATACAATATTGATGAAACCCTACTAGTTCAGTGGTACATTGTTGGTGTATTACAGAAGATCCGCGAGCCTTTGAGAGTGCTTTAAGTATAATCATGTGAAGAAGCCTTGAAAATGGCCCAACAAATTGAGACAAACCATGATGAGTAGTCATATTTCGCAATGATAGATAAGTGATTAGAAGAAAAAATTGAACAAATACAATAGTCGTTGTTAACTTTATCCTTGAGAAAACAACCTCTGGTTCATTAATTGCAGGAATGCAGGGTACACCAAAGATAAATGAAAATCTATCAACTATTTTTATTAGGATGTCTGATGAGTCCATAAATACACATATTATGACATATGACAGGTCACGTTGAGTCATAGTACTAGAGAATGTCAATATAACTTAAGGAATGTAAAACCCAAATGGTGTGCCATTTACAAGGATAACACTCACTTTATATAAGAATGTTAGTTGAATGCTAAGAACAAGCCTAATTACTATGTTGTCTATCATATTCATGCTTCATATAAATTCATTGGCTCAACTGTGCAAGAAGGAAGAGGAAATGACAGAGGAGGATATGGTGGACGAGGAGGAGGCTATAATGGACGAGGCTGATGTTGAGGTCATGGTCAAAGAATGTTATATTGGTTCACGTGTTGGAAAGAAGGCGAGGTTGTGCCTGACTATCCTTTAAAGGATAAATCTGATTTAAGATCTTGAAACGTGTATTAACTGGGTGATCACTCTTTAGAATAATGCCCAAAACACTAGAAAAATATTAAACAAATTATATACAAATATTCTTCAATTTGTCTTGAAGCAAGAGGTTTTGAGCCCAAAAAACCTCCATGTTATTACCATATTGAGAGTTTAACCACCTCATCCCACATTTACCCACTTTCATTGATTTTATCGGGGGTAAACATGAGCTGAGGATCGCAATGATAAGACTCAAATTCCTATATGACCTTAAGGAAATAGAGTAAACAACTTAAGACCTTACTGACTTCGCTCAGGTGTTACAGGACCTCCAGGAACTACCCAACCCCTCCAGGTGTCCAATCCTTGATTTAACTCTCTTTTTCATTGACCTAGGCTCTCATTCCAAGGGAATCCATAGGTTAAACCACCTCCACCTCACCATACCATGATCTCACCTAAACCCGTCCTGAGATCACAAAACCAAATCGAGCTTGGATGCCTCAGAATTCCTTCACTATCCCTTGAGGAATTTTACTGTCTCCACCCATCTTTTGAGTGCCCCCTTAAGAAAACCATCTCCACTCCCAACCCTTGGGATTTTACTGAGACCACCTCACTCGGATCCAAAAACTTCTTGCAAAGCTCAGCGAAGAATGAATCCCATCACACCATGGTTATCCAGAAATGGCAAGGCAAAGATAAAACCATTGTTGAAACTCGACAAAACCCATGCCAATGACAAAAAATTAACCACACACACATGAAGATACCATGGATGCCAAAACCAACTAGGAAATCATACATGCAACCTGTTACCTACAAGTATTCCTGCTGAAGCTGCTTGATCCAACCTTTCCTTACTTGATCATTGCTTTCCTTTGCTTTCCTTGTCCTTCCTTTGCTTTGCTTATCTTTCCTTTGCTTTCTTGCTTTGCTTCTCCTCTCTGAGACCAATTTAAAAAAAAACTGATAAAAGGCCCCAAGCTAATTCTATGATGTCTTTTTGTTACTGATGCCTCTAATTTCTTCATTTTCTTTAATTTTCCTTCAATTTCCTCCTCACATGCAACTTTCACCTCCATTTTCTCCTATTTTCCTTTGGTTTCATAAATAAAATACCAATAATGCTTTTTTTCCTTTTCAAAGCCTTTTCCATTGCCTTCACAAATTTTCCCTTAGAGATAATAGAGAAGAAGTGATTCCCACTAGGATGTTTTGCCCAACATTTAGCTTGGAATACATGTCCCATGAACTTGGTCTTATTTTGTCTTTATTAAATTTATTACATGAAATTTTAACCCAGGGTTGTTACAGATCCCCCCCCTTAGGGGAACACCATCCTCGATGTTATATGACACCTACAACCAACAAAAATATTGAAAACCAAAACATACTACCCATGGAGCTTTATAACTTAGCTCATTGCAGTGTTTACAATGAACAACCTACTTAAAAGAAAAACCATCATGACAACCTAACAACTAGACCACTTATTAGAGATTCATAACACAACTCATTGTAGTATTTACAATAACAACCACACATAAATATGTACAAATACCAAAAACTCATTTGCCTCAACTGACAAAAAAAGAAGGATACATAACCCGCATCTGATCAACCATCGCCCATGTAGCTTCATCGGGCCCAAACTTCTTCCAGTGCACTTTAACTTGCTCGATTTATCTATTCTATAGCATGAGTTGCTTATGCTAAATATGCAGTGAGGTTTCAACTGTAATTCTCCTTCTGGTTCCACCTGTAATACAAACCAATAAATAACATGATCAACATCCTGTACATATCTTTTAAGCAATGAAACATGGAAAACATCATGGACTTTCATTGTCGGAGGCAGTGTAATTCTATAGGCCACTGGTCCAATCATCTTAAGGGTATTGAAAATCCACAATATTGTGGTACCAACTTGGCACATGAGCCAATCCTCATGGAGCTATTCTTGGGCTTGATGTGCAAATAAACATGCTCCCCAACTTGAAAATTATTAAATGCCTTGTGTTGGTCTGTATAACTCTTTTGTTGGTCCTGTGCTACTTTTAGATTCTTGCTTATGACCTAGATTTCTTGTTCCATTTCTGCCAACATATTCGGTCCAATAAGTACCTTGTTCATTGGATCACTCTAACTAGTGGTATTATTACAACTCCACCTAGATAATGCCTGAAACAAACTCAACGTCACTGACTCCTAATAGCCAATTTTGAATAATAATCTAGTGGTTTTCTAATAAGTTTCCTAATCTTTTCTGCATTATAAGTCTAAAGAATAAAAGGGTTTTGATAAATTATGTGAAAATGGACAAATGAAGCTCAATCACCAATAATCGATGTTTTCTATGCAGAAGGA
>APFE031741932.1:0-11991 GCA_000404065.3 Pinus taeda | reverse complement strand
CTTCAAAGCCACATCAAGCGAGCCTGAGCCACAACCTGCCACATCAGTTTCAGAGTTGTAGCCAAAGACAAAGATGCCTGAACATGCCTTCAATTGGCGATCTGGGACACTTCCTCTAGCAGAAGACTTCAGCTTCTTGCCAGCCTTGGAAGAGTTCCGGGAACAAAATTGAGGACACTTCCTCTAGCAGAAGACTTCATCTTCTTGCCAGATTTGGAAGAGTTCCAGGAATTGCATAAGCATTCCAGAGTTGTTGGTCATCCTTAAACCATCACAGGTTGAGACTTCCCTTTTATAGGTTGAAGTTTTACCTTTTATGCGGGGTGAGGCCTCCCTTTTATGGTTGAAGGTTTCCCTCTTTCAAACAATAGGATCACTTCCTCTAGCAGAAGACTTACAGCTTCTTGCGAGTTTTGGAAGAATTCCGGGAACTGCACTAAGCGTTCCAGTGTTGGTGGCTATCCTTAAACCACCACCCTTTTTTACCAACATTTCATAGAGCACATTCAGCCTAGTGCTGCCATGCATTATTGCACATTTTGTATTACAGCTCTTTTCTTGGACTCATACATAACCCTTCGGATTAAGGGGGGGAATGTTGGGCACCTAATCCTAAAGGGTTAGCGTGGAAGCCGAATGGACAAAGCAGTCCAAGAGACCTTGGGATGTGAATCCCAACGGTCACCAAATGTACTATAAATGTATATCAAATTGTTAATAAAATAGCAATGCATGATTTATCTTTCCTATTGTTTTCACTGTCCATGTCTTTTTAATAGTTTGGCTTGTTCAAGAACATTATAGGCAACTTTTCTTGAATCATATTTCCTATTGGGAATTGTTGCAAGATTTAGCATTTGTATTTTTTCTGTTTCCTTTTATGCATGTTTGTAATCATGAAGAGTGAATACACCACATCTTAAAGGGAATGTAGGCCAAACCTGTTTCTTGGAATTTTTAAGGGTTTTGGATGTCCCTTCTGTTGTTATCTGATAGGCCAATTTCCGAGCTAACAGCTTATCGGGCACATACAGGGGAAGGACATGGGGTCTTGTAAGGCTACCAAAAAGCCTTATATAAGTAAACTTGTCTTCTCTGAACCAATTACCTACTGCAATTAAGTCGATCCCTGCTTCCTCGGAAATCCTGGGGGCAGGCTTATCAAAAATAGCATAATACACATGCAACATAAAACCATCGCAAATTTTATACAAATGATTTTTGTAGTGAGCCTTCCATAACAGTTGATGATAAATATGGATTGGCTTAGGGTCTTGGGGAGTCCATTTCCATTCGAGCATCGGATATTCAAAATTAAAGCAAAGAGTATCCATAATGTAGGCACTGTAATAAAAAGGGGGAATAGTCTTGGTAGTTTTATGTGCATTTGATATAAATTTGAGAATTGCTGTGGCTAATTTGTCGGACAAAATGATTTCCCAATCCATCACATAGATATTGATTGCTGCCTCCATCAGAGGGACCATTTCAATGGTGAACTTAGCAAAGTCATGTTATTCCCCACATTCTACACATCATAGCCCCGACATAACAGTAAGGAGAAGCCAATGAGTCCATAAAGTACTTACCTGATGATTCGTGTTTGTGCTTCTCGGGGTTATGTCTCCGCTGCTTAATTGGGGCTGACTCTGACTCGTTTTCATTTGCAAATTTTTCAAGGAAGGCTTTGTTATATCGCTTTTCAGGGTCAGGTAAGTGATATATTTTCCTTAGATCATCAGGCTGAAACGAGCCAAATATCCTCCCATTAGCTGTGAAAAATGTTCTGTTTGAGACTGGAATTTCTTCTACTACCCATCTCACTGCGTCAGTATATGGAAGGATTTTTTCTCACGCTGCTATTCTGTGCAGATATGAACAAGCTAAATCTTTGAGGGATGCTTCCGATTTGTTACTTGAGTTAGCTGTGGCTTCTATTGATATTTCTTCAGGCTCTTCTGCTTCTATTAGATTGTAGATGCTCTCCTAGCTAGTATTTCCTAGACCGAGGCACGTAATGTCTGAGATTAACCCTTTTTTGCTTGGTCCAGGATCTTTGGCTAGCTGTGCTGTTGCTGTAGGAGCTGTTGCTGTGGACTTCTTTCCCATTTGTTTCAAATTTCTGATTTCAGAGAAATTCTGCCCAAGCGATTGAAAAACCGTGATACAGAGAAATGCTGCTATAGACCAATATGATAATGAAAAGTAGTTATGTTTATCAACAGGTGATAACGGATTATAGTAAGATTGCCATGGATAAAATCTAAAGGAAAGATCTACCCTTAACTGCTTCATTGATTAGCCGCTTAACCTGTCAATCATGCTAAGAAGGTTTTAAATGCCCATCATGTCATTTATATGTTGAATGATTCATTCAAGTGTGGCTTAGATTTCTTTGATGGATAATCAGAGGTAGATCGCAAATCGGTGATCGACAATGTTAAGGGAAAGGCTTTAATGTTTGTTTTTAAATATCTCCGATCACCAAAAGGTGATACAATGCATGCAAACCTTTTAAATATATTCTCGAGATGTGTGCCTCATTAATACATCACAATCGGAAGATAGGTTCGGGCTTTATTATTCTGTCATTGTGATTGTGCCGATTGCCGATTGCCGATTGCGAAATGCTTTATCGCGTTGGAGGATTTGAGCCCGCCTTCAATCATGTTTTGGCTTGTTGTTGCGATTGCTGATTGAGATATGTTTTATTGCATTGGAGGGCTTAAAGGGTTGCTTTATATTGTGTTTGGCATTTGATATCTCCGATCTTCGATTGTGATTGCCTTTTCGGATCGGAGAGAGTGAATGTGCTTTTTCGTAAGTTTCCTTTGTTATTGCGATATGCGATCTTCCGATTGCTTTATTGAAATAATGAAGAGTTTTATAAATTTTTAAAAGTCAGACTTTTATTTTTATTTGAAAAGGCTTTTAAAATGATTCATTTACCTTAGGCCTTTTAATAAGGTTTTCTTATGATGGGTTAATACCAATTTATTTACACATCTGCCTAAGTTTAAATTTAAAAAGGACCCATTTCATATTATGATTTTATATAAAAATTTATTAAATGGGGGGGTTTTTGTACAACACAACACCCCATTACATCTTTGCAAATCTAATTCTCAAAGCCTAGATCTAGCTCCCTAGACCTAAGTCATCATCCAACAAACAATCAAAATCAAATCAAACCGTGATCTGAACATATCTAGCCTAAAATCCTTTACATCTCAGGCATCTGCTGGATGTGATTCCATAGAGAGAGCCTTTTCTGATTTGGTAGGGCTAGCTACCAAACTAAAAGCTTGATCTGTGGTTACCTCCGTTGATTCCTATCAGCCTGGGACATTGTGGGGGATAGCAAAACAAAGTGGGGGGCTAGATGACATGTATATAATCGCTAAACTACCATCTCTTAAACGCGTATTTCTTATAATGTGTGTTATCTTGATGTCTTGTAGGCAATCGAAGCCTTATAAGGCTCATGTTTTGTAGTCCATCAGTTTTATAAACGGTTCAAATGAATGGTCGCTACTAGACATGGGGATCTTTAGCAATGTGGTTGAACAAAGTAGTATTGGATGGATAGGCTGATTTTTTTTTTTTTGGTGAGCGCTAGAAGTGGATATAGTCCCTATTATTTGAAGGGCACCATATATTTGATGCAAGTAAATCGACATATATTATAATAATAAAAATTAATTTGGTTAACTGTAAAGTTATGATATGAATGTTTTCATAATAACAATTATGGAAAAATTGGATATAAAGTTTGTTAATGAAAATTATTTACCAATTATCTATTTTCTTAAATAACAAATTTACAATTGCAATGTTTTTTCTAGCATGAATGCATTTCAAACTAGCTTAAAATTCTCTACAAAATACTCATTTTTCTAAATTATATATTTACAATGACATTGTTTTCGCTAATCTAAATGCATTTCAAATTCTATAAAGGTATATAGATTATGACGAGATTTTTCTTAGTTATATGGAATATATGTACCCCCGATCGGGGTGTGGAGAAAAGAAGGTGAGGGTGGCAGGAAAAATCATGATTGTGGCAGGACAGAGGAACCCATCCCTATATGTGGCATCGTCCTTTCCGCCAGGGTAGCGTACTGCATGTCAGCGCACATCTCAAGAAACTGGAGTGGAAGAGGTGGAGTGAAAGAGGTAAGCAGAATTAGCGGCGGTAGTGGAAGAGGGAGAGGGACAAATGTTTTATATCATCCGAAGGTGGCGAAGGGTAGAAGGAAAGGTAAGCTGCGTTGGGAGGAATAGGAGCAGAGCGCAACGCATATAGAGGGAGCCTCCAAGGAAAATAGCGATTCTGGGTATGTTATTTATGGTCCCTCCTCAGTCTTTTTCTCTGTCATGAATGGTATATTGGACAAAACCAAAATGTTGGAAGCCTCTGGGGAAGAAGAGAGCAGGTGTGAGGCTACCTTTTACTCTACCATGCAATTTATTGATGAAATGGGACAGAACCAGGGAAGGGTTCGAGACGGGTGGAGAAAATGTCGCCAAGCAGATAGTATGGGGAGAAACATGGAGGGTCGAATCACCCAACCCACAGTGGAGGATAAGAGGGAGGCAGATGGGAGGGACATGAAAACCATGCACCTAGCCCAGGAATTGGTTCGCATGATAGAAGGCTTTCTTAATTTCCTTCATTCCGGAAAAGATAATCACTGCAACCCCCAAGCAAATGAATGTGACTGGAGCAGGGGAGGTGGGATAAAAACCAAGAAAATTGAGGAGGAGGGCAATTTTATAAATCCTCAAAATCTGACCTCTGTGAATGAAAATTGTAAACAGGAAATGGTAAAAGGAAGGATGCACGCCCGGGCAGTGGAAGAGGGCATGGAGGTAGAGGACGTTCGAGACAGAGCAATCAAGAAGACCTGCCAACCGCTGCACCGGATAGCCAACGCAGAGGAAAGAGATCTACTCTGACAACATTCCAGGAAGCTGTTGGAGCTTATAGGGAAGGCACAGATGATGAAATTCGTCAGATTATTCAAGAAATGGAGGCAAACGTGATGGAGGAACAATATGATTCTAAGATAGAATAGTGGGCAGAAGTAATCCGAGATCCTGGTAATACTCGAGGAAGGTTGATTCTATACCGACAAACTCTTCACATCTACTGGGTGTTAAAAAACCTTCTTGCGAAGGCTCTGGAGCAGGTGGCAGGGGAAATTTCTGAAATCGCTCAAGGGATGCCAAACCTGCAAAAAGAAATGAAAAATTTTCAGGTAATTATGATGATGCATAATAACAAGCTAGAGGAGATACAACAGAAGGTGACCTAGATGACTCAGACAACTCCAACCCATGCAGAACCTAGTTATACCTGCATTGATACTGATCCGAATGTTGGTGATCGAGAGGAATGATCCTCCACTGTCTCTCCTGTTGTTAGTGAACTATCATGCTTTTGCTGTTTCATGCTCGTTAGTAGCTTACTAAGTATTTTTAACTATTTAGTGCACATTGCCCGGATGGAAAGACTAGTAAAATTTTGGTTTTGGAATGCTTATAGCAAACTTAGGTGGCCAACCGATTTGGTTTCCCTTCGGAGCAGGTTGAGGCCACCAAAACGATGTATCTGGTCTCATTGGTCAATATAAACAGAAAAGAAAGGCACTATATATATATATATATATATATATATATATATATATATATATATATATATATATATATATATAATATATATATATATATATTATATATGTAATTTTAAGGGTTGAGTGCTATTTAAATATTTTGATATAATGAAGTCGCTGTAATCAAGTACTCCAAGACATGAAAATTTATGAATTTAATTAATGTTGACAATGTTTTCAAAAAAATTAAGACTAATTAATAACTTTGTAAAATAGGAATTAGGCAAGTGGTCAACAATGATTAAATAAACTTTTTTCGCACTTGTATAAGGATAGAAAATAGGTTATTTTATTTGTTATTATTCACTTTATTTAAAACATAATCTATTATAATTTGTATGATTGTGTAAAGCAAATATATTATTTTTAGATAGAGGAGGAATGACCTGTTATAGAGTTTTATGAACCCAACTTTTTGGACTACCAAGTGAGTCCATCATCAGGGGATGCGTCAATAGATATTCTAAAGATATTAATTATGTATCCATGAGCTATATTTTAGGGTATATATATAGGTTATGAAAGAATTAATCTAAGAAATTAGGTCGGCCATTATCCAATTAGTTTGTTAATATTCAGATTTTTATTTATTATTATTATTGTTATTAAATATTTTATTAATTATTATCTACTTAATTTGTTTAATTAATTAATTAGTTTGTTTATTTATTTTAATTTGTTTACTTAATTAATTAATTAAGTTGTTTAGTTAGTTAATTAATTTGTTTGTTTATTAATTAATTAATTTGTTTGATTAATTCCCTAATTAATTCAGAAATTAAGTAATAATAAATAATTAAACAAATTAAGTAAATAATAAATAATTAATAAATAAATAAAATAATAATAATAAAAATCTGAATATTAACAAACTAATTGGATAATGGCCAAACTAATTTCTTAGATTAATTCTTTCATAACCCATATATAGACCCTAAAATATAGCTCATGGATACATCACTAATATCTTTAGAATATCTATTGACGCATCCCTTGATGATGGACTCACTTGGTAGTCCGAAACATTGGGTTCATAAAACTCTATCACAGGTCATTCCTCCTCTATCTAAAACTATCCTCACCTGTATGGATTCATTATTTAAAAATATATTATTATTTGAACAATCCATTAGTGGGGTTATGACTCTATCTATTGTTTTTATTGCTTTTGATGTATACATCTTTCAAAATCAACCACTATTTCCATATCTTTACTTCCACTCTTATAACTTGCAAATTTCAAGAAATAGATGAGATATTAAAGTCATAAAAACTCTTTCAAGATGTCAAACATGATGTTGTATATTAATGTTTTGTTTATTATAATATTTATTATCTACACACATACCACACATTTTCTATAGAGGGATGTTATGAAACCAGCTCACAAAAAGATATAAAAGATAGATAAACGTCTTAGAAATCAGCTTTTTTGAAGGTGAAACCTCCTTTACATTACAAAAATGAACAATTCTTGGATGATACAAATGACAAGACATCCTTTCTATATATAGGAGTCTAAGGGGTCCTAATATAATCAAAGCCGACATAACAATAATAATGTAAGGGCACAATAATAACAATAGTGAGTTTCTATGGGGCACAATAATAACAATATGGGACTACATGGGCATAACAATATAATAAGGGAGATGCACTAATAACAATAAGGGGTTACACTAGTAGTATAGGCACCTAACATGCCCCTCTCCTTTAAAAAGTGTTGTCCTCAATGCTTGAGTAGTTTGGACGTTTATGTATAAAATTCTTGTCCTCCCATGTGGAATCTTCAGCGGGTAAGTTCTTATACTTGATGAGATACTCTGAAATTGATCGATTTCATAGCTGTTGGGTTCTTGTCTCTGTGATTGCTCCAGGTTCCAATATGATTTTTCCTTCCTAGTAAAGTTCTGGCAATATTGTTTGAACTAAGATCTTTTCATTATGTAAGGTCGCAATTTCTTAAGTGCATGTAGTCTTGCCTACATTTCCCTAGATCCTTTGCATGCAATTTCAACAGAGTTTTGCTACGGGTGAATAGCATATCTTCTGATCGTCATGCCCATATCGGGGCAACCAATTGCTTTTCAAGCTTGAACAATATTCTTGTTTCGACCAATAAACAACTTATTGCACATAAAAAGATTTTTATTCATTTCAACTGACTAGTAATTTTTTATTATCAGATACTTTGCATGCAATTTCAACAGAGTTTTGCTACGGGTGAATAGCATATCTTCTGATCGTCATGCCCATATCGGGGCAATCAATTGCTTTTCAAGCTTGAACAATATTCTTGTTTCGACCAATAAACAACTTATTGCACATAAAAAGATTTTTATTCATTTCAACTGACTAGTAATTTTTTATTATCAACTTTGCCCATTCAGGACCTATGCAGGTTTTGACAATGATAAGAACAAGGTGCTTATACATTCTTAAACACGAAGATTAGTATGGATTTCTGTCAAGTAGCTTATCTGACAGTTTTTATAATACATGTCATACACTATACATGTGTCTTTGTTTATCAATGAACAATTATCTTTGTGGGCCTATGGTGGCCATGTATTGTTAGGTTCTTTAGTTCTTGTTGGCCTGTGAAACTCAGTGCACCATCTTTATAGCATGTTATTGTAGAAATTTCTCATTTCCCACCCCGGTTTTCAGTGTCACTTTATTTCCCCATATAGTTAAATGCCCTTTCCCATATCCATACATTTAACAACTGAAAAAATAATTTTTTGCTGAAAACACAAATTTTAGAAAGTTTACAGAATGCTGGAAAATGCAGAAATAAAAATCAGCAGGTACAAACAGTGATTTGACACATTTGAACACAGTGATTTTTGGTCAATGTGACCTTAGAAAAACCCTCTACAACTTTGGGGAAAACCAGTGCAAAAGCTCTTCTTTATTTCTGAAAATGCATTTTTTTACAGTGAGAAATATTCAACAAAAAATTAGCAAGCAAATTTACAACTTATCTCTTTTCCCGTGCCTCATAGCAAATTGAAAATTACAGCAAATAGGACAGCAATAAATGCTGTACGGCTTCTTCGATTTTTGTGCCCACTTTCAGCGTTAAATGCTGCTGTATGGCCTGCATTAAATGCACTGTATGGACCACAATAAATGCAATGTACAGACATTGATTTGCGTGCAGAAAAAACAACGAACTGCTCGATTTCTGTGCAAACCACTCTTCCATTTCTGTGCAAACCAGTTGTATGGATTTCTAGAAAATCGTGCCAAAATCAGAGTTTCACTGTGCTGAATCAGTTGTACAAATCTGCTCCACTGCTGCCTTGGAATGTTTCCCAAGCTACTGTTTCCTCCGCCTTGTCCAGAAATCTCCCTTGCTCTCTTGCTCTCCTTCTCTCAATCTGCTTATGAAAGAATGAATGACTTTTTGCTTCATTTTCCTCCTTTAATCTAATTCTAAGTGATTTTTGGGTAACCTCTAAATTCAATGACTGAAATAGATTGAGATCCAGGGCTGAGATTAAATGCTTATTTAAATCTCACTTTTTATTTTTTAACTCAGCTCACCCACTTATTTATTTCCAAAGTCTTTTTTCCTTTCTAATTTTACATTAACTTTATTAAAGTCACTTTAAAATTAGATTTTAGTAACTTTATCAATTAAAGTCACTTTTAAATTATATTTTAGTAACTTTATCACTTAAAGTCACTTTTAAATTAGATTTAACTTTATAAAAATTAGAAAGTTACTTTAGTAGAAAAATTAAATTCTTTTGGACACTTTTCCCTAGGCCAAGGATCAAAGCCTTAGGGAACCACCTGTCCTCCGGTATCAAATTTCAACACTCCCTCTTACTGAGAAAGGTGTTCCTCACCACACCCATCTTGTCTCTGAAGTAGACATGCTTGCCCCGTGGTAAGGCTTTGGTAAGAATATCTGCAACCTGCTCATCAGTGGGAATGTACTCAAGCTTCACAGCGCCCTTCTGAACATAGTCTTCGATGAAATGATATTTGATTCCGATATGCTTTGACCTGTCATGAAATACTGGATTCTCCGTGAGTTTAATGCAACTCTGATTATCACAATAAATCACTGAAGGTCTCAACGGCTGACCAAATAAGCTAAACAACATCTTGCGAAGCCAGATGGCCTCACAACTAGCTAGACTCACTGCCATATACTCTGCTTCCGCTGAACTCAATGCTACTGACTGCTGCTTCTGGCTGAACCATGACACTACTGTTGAACCCAACACAAAACAACACCCTAAAGTGCTCTTCCTATCAGAAGCACAACCTGTCCAATCAAAATCAGTGTAACCTGCCAACCTCACTCCATCCGCCTGCCTGTAGTTTAGATCATAATCCACTGTCCCTTGCAAGTACCGCAAAATGTGTTTTGCAGCCACCCAGTGAACTTTTCTAGGCTCACACATAAACTGACTCATCGTGTTGACTGCAAAACAAATATCTAGTTTAGTGTTGACCAAATACATCAAGGAACCAATCAACTGCCTGTACAATGTGGGATCCACCAACTCGAAATCCGAAGCATGAAGCTTCTTCCAGTTGGTAATCATCAGTGTCAACATGGATCTACAATCCTCCATGTGGAATCTGCCAAGGATGTCAACAATATACTTTCCCTGCCCCAGGAAGAAATGCCCCTTCTCCTGTCACACCTCCAAACCCAAAAAGTAATGCATCAAGCTGATGTTCTTCATCTCAAACTCCGCCGCAAGATCTCTCTTGCAGTGCTCTATGAGTCTCTGCACCTATAATGATCAAGTCATCCACATACAACACCAGAATGAGAGGCTCATCACCTATCACAATATAGTAAATGTTTGGATCTGCCTCACTCTTTGTGAAACCTATCCCTTGCAAATATGTACCTATCCTGGAGTACCAAGCTCTGGGAGCTTGCTTCAGGCCATAAAGGGCCTTCTTCAGTCTGCACACATGGGACTCCTTCCCATGCACCTCAAAGCCCTGTGGCTGCTCAATGTACACCTCCTCCTGTATGAAGCCATTGAGAAACGTAGTCTTCACATCCATCTGGTGGATCTTCCAACCCATCTCTGCTGCTATCGATATAATGGAGCGGATTGAAGTATATAGAGCCACGTGAGCGAAGGTCTCCTCATAATCAACTCCCTCTACCTAAGAGAACCATCTAGCCATAAACCTCGCTTTGAATTTCTCAATGTTGCCATCTGCAGCATGCTTTACCTTGTAAAGCCATTTGGAAGTAACCACGGATTTTCCCTCAGGCCTCGGCACCACCTCCCAAACATCATTCTTCATGATTGAAGAATACTCCTCCTGCATGGCCTCTCTCCAGACCTGCTGGTTAGTTGCCTCCTCATAGCTAGAAGGCTCAGAGTCAAGGATGCTGGTAGCCATTGCCATATAGCTACAAAACCTCTCAGGTGGTCTACTCTCTCTGACCGGCCTCTTCGGCTCAGCAACAGATGTGGCATCTCTAAAGGTGTCCTGAAGCCACTTGGGCTTCCTCTTCCTTGAGCGCAGTTTTCCCATTGAAGAATGAAACTCCTCCTCCTCATCATCAGGGGCCTGAACTCCTGACTCTCTGTCTGCTGTCCTCCTACCTGCACCTGAACCTGTAGAAGTTGAGGTACCATTTGAACTGTCCATCAGTGGACTCCCTAGTGAGCTGCTCTGTGAACTGCTCGAAGCACCACCCCTCTGGTTCGGCGAGCCACTGCTCACTGACGGACCTGACATCCTCATAGATGTACTTCTTGATCCTCTTGATCCCTGCCCACTGGATCCATGCGACTAACTCAACTGCTGCTGAGGGTTTGGCTGATCCAAATATTCTAACTTTCGTGACCTCCTAAAGGCCCTGTCCTCCTCGAACTTCACATCCCGCCCAACAACAACTCTCCTCTGTGCAGGAATGTAAATCCGAAAGGCCTTTGAGGTCTCACTGTAGCCCAAAAATATACCCTTCTCTGCGGTGGGTTCTAGTTTGGTCCTCTTCTCCTTGGTATGTAGGAGTATGTAATGCATCCAAAGATACGAAGATGACCACTATTAGGCTTCTTCCTAGAGAAAGCCTCTTCCGGAGTCATGTTCCCCAAGGCACGATGCAGACTCCTGTTCTGCAAGTAAACAGTTGTGTTGCAGGTCTCTGCCCACAAGAACAATGACAACCCCTGATCATGTAACATGGCTTTGGAAACCCCTACGATGGATCTGTTCTTCCTCTCCACAACCCCGTTCTGCTGGGGGTTGTAAGGAACAGTGAACTCCCTCCTAATGCCTGCCTCCGCACAATAATCAACAAATTCTTCAAGGG
>APFE031741930.1:14101-27928 GCA_000404065.3 Pinus taeda | reverse complement strand
GTTGGAGGAAGGAGGATGCCACTTCGGGAGATGAAGTGGATGCCACTGTTTATCGACAGTTGGTGGGGTCGCTGATGTATTTGGTCAATACACGACCTGAAATATGCTATGCAGTTAACCAGCTTTCACAAGCTATGGTTAAGCCTACCAAGCTCTTCTGGAAGGCGGGCAAGCATGTATTGCGCTACTTGAGAGGCACATCAGGATATGGTTTGTGGTACAGACAGGAGGATGAGGAGAAGCTATGTGGCTTCACAGATGCAGATTGGGCAGGGAGCCCAACGGACAGAAAGAGCACATCAGGAGGGGTCTTCAGTATTGGATCGACAATAGTTTCTTGGTACAGCAGGAAACAGAGATCTGTGGCACTCAGTTCAGTGAAGGCCGAGTATATGGCAGCAAGTTTGGTTGCATACGAGGCTATATGGATGAGGAAGATCCTAGTTGGTTTGTTCGGTTCTCATTTGGATCCTACTGTGATTTACTGTGATAACCAGAGTTGCATTAAACTCTCGGCTAATCCTGTAGCTCAAGAGAGATATATGGCAGCAAGGGAATTAGGTACCATCATATCAGAGATTGTGTGCAGCGGAGGATCATGTTACTTTCGTACATTCCAACGGAGGATCAGGATGCCGATATTCTGACGAAGGCTCTCACCAGGAGCAAATTCGAGTACCACCGAGGCAGGATAGGGGTTGCTGATAATCCATATCTTGTCGAAAGGGAGGGTTGAGATTGCAACAAGATGATGGAGCTTAGTGAAAAGAGTCGCCTTCACTAAGTGGGCCCGCAGGCTATTTTTGGCGCAAGTCTATTTTTAGACTATGTCTATTTTTAGACATATGGATCATGTCTATGGATTGCAGGTTGTTGTTTATGGATGATTGATCAAGTTGAAAAAATAGATGGACTTCTATTTTTAGACCACAGCAGAGTGACCACAGCGGAGTGACTACTCAGTCTAAATATAGAACAGTCAAATATTATTAGCTCATAATAATAGTTAGACTATAAACTTTGCCTTATTCTCTTGGAGCACTTCAGGATGAGCTACGGATGTGGTACATGCAGATCCCAGAAGGAAATACGTGGTTACCTATGGGATGACTAATATTTGCATGCAGGACTTCAGTTAGAACTCAAGTGGGTTGAGTTTAGTGGACTGGAGGTGCAGTTGATGGAGTTGTGTTCAGTTTAGCTTTGTTAAACTGGTTGTATTTAGTCTAACTGGCGAATAGACTAGAGATGAGTTGGGTGAATTAGTTATTAATTAATTCACAAGTTATTAACTCATAATACAACTAATGAATACATCAGTTAACTCAGTTGCATGTCAGTGCATGTTCAGTTCAGCAGGGACAGGTGTTAGAGAATCAGATTGCTATCAGTTGTGACTATAGTTGTGCACCAGATCTTGCACAAATCAAGGGATTGAGTTTGCCCATGTATTTGCCCACATTGTAGCTTGTGCTCACGTGATTTTTCCAAGTAAATACGTGGTTGCCTTGGAATTATCATTAGTTCTTGAGCAGGTATTGAGCAGTGGAGGCAGGCAAGCAGCGAAGGAGATTTGAGTTAGTGATTGATTCAGATCTGAGCTGTATTGTGTGTAACAGAGGTGGAGATACTTGTGAGAAGTATTATGCTGTGTAATGTTACATGACTCAATCATTAATATACAGATAGTTGGGGTTTTTAGCGAGATGCTTTCCCCGGGATACATACTGTGTTATTGTGTGAATGCTCTTGATGTTTTATTGTTATTGATGCTGCTATATTGATGATCAACGTAGAGGAGCTTATGTATTGTGTATGTTTTCCGAAATAGTACATGATCAGGATAATCTCCATTGAATATGTGTTAAATTATTCAAAATTTCTACAAAATTCCCCTTCCTTCATTGGTAATCAAACTTCTTCTGAATCAATAGAAGGCTGGTTTGGGAAACCATAATGGTCTATTTCCAGCTCAACATTCACAAAGAGTGGACCCATCGTATCTACTTGTGTATAGAGCAGTGTCAGCTCCATGTTTGTATAAACCCTGGGTTGATAAAGTAAAGTTGGTAGCCCTAGGAGTTGCAACATTCTTGCAGCAATATTGGTGCTCATCAGTTGTTTATCGAAACATCATGCCCAAAACTCAATATAGGCATCGGGGTGGTAATATTGAGAACTCATTTATCCATTATTTGTCTAACACCTCTGTTACCCCCACGTTGATCCCCATGAAATTGAGAATATGCATGCACACCACCTCATAGTCCATCCGAGAGACCCATATTTTGCCTTATATTAGAATCAATGGGCCCACTTCCCAAATCACCCATGCAGCTACCCATATGGTTACACTCATCCTCTAGCATGGCCTGGATATACGCCTCATGCGCCGATGTGTCTGATTAGAATGGATCTAAAATAGACATATTGAGAGAGTGTCTAGATGAGAGAATAAATTAAGTAGGCACAATCCACGATCTAGTGTAGGCAGAGGTATAAAGATAGTCTTAAAAGCACATATGTAGGTGGTAGGTCAAACACCATGTAATTCATCCAAAACTGTACATCTAGGAATGTAGCAGATTCCAAACCATCATTTGCATAGTGAATACACACCACGTTGCACCTGCATATCCACAAACCAAGGACACCACCGCTGGATCATAGCCCCAGAAAGGTAATTAAGTGGGATAACTAAATAAAATATAAGTTGCCCGATCCAAAGTCCCCATTGCAAAACATCCAATGGCATATAGTGTCAGGTGCCAGAAAGTTAGGAATAAATAGAAAGTGACAGGATCAGCCACAAACTTTTCCTCCCCCTTAGTCTCCTTCTGGACATGTTTACCATTAGATTTCACTATATGATTTGAACCTTGGCAACAATTTTTTGCCTAAGGATGTTTTTCACAATGGAGTCCAATATCTCTCTCAATGGGACCATGACAAGCATCATATTTCTTCTAAAGCAGCCCTGGAATACCATACCTTGAATATAGATCGGGAATTGAGCAAGTTTAATCAACCTCACTCTATGCAAAACCAACATTTTCTACTTAAATGAAGCACGATTATAAAAATATAGCAAATATTAGGAAACATATTAAATTTAAATAAATTCAGCAAAAGCATTAAATTTCAAACGATAATTCTGAAGGACATTCACAACTAAAATTTTAATTTGGTGGAACTCTAATACAATTTTTTTTGTTTTAAGTTTGAATATTTGGAATACAACCATCCAATACTCTAGAAAAATAAGAACTAATGAAACCTGCTAAATGCTACCAAAGACAAATTGCAGTGTTAACGGTGGTCAAACACTCCGTCATTCAAGACACATTTATAGGCTATTTAAATAAAATCTAAAATGTTCAAGAATATTGTTTTCAAATGTCAAATTAAATAGTGAACCTTACATAAAGAAATAAAAAACTGCCCAAACCTTACATATTTCAATTTTTTTCTTAAAATGGCTTTGGCAACAAAATATTCCAAAAATATATATTAAAATTTCCTTTAAAAAAACCCAAAACACTACAAACTAGAGTAAAAACATTGGATCTTTAAGCATTTAAAGGAAATCTCAAAGAAAAGTAAAATATTGTCCATTTAAGACAAAAAGAGGTCGATTCCAAAAAATTAAAGGCAGTGAGAATGTATATCTTATGCCACCTTATCTCATTGATATAAGCGCGAAGTGAATGTAAAAGTGTAGGTAGATAGAGAAAAATCCCAATACCCGCAAGTATCATAGGGCTAGCTACAAGCCCTAGACCCCATAAATACAAAATATTTATTGGAAATAAAAAGGATTTTGTGGAAAATCAATTGATCTCATGCTTACCAAGCTTGAATTTGATTCAAAATATCTTTCTTAAAATGGCCTCAACAACAAAATATTTTGAAAAAATATTAAAATCTACCAAAAATCCCCCAAAATAGCATACTAGAGTAAAAACATTGGATCTGTAAGCATTTAAAGAAATTTTGGATCGTTAAGCATTTAAAGGAAATCTTAAACAAAAGTAAAATACTGACCATTTAAGAGAAAAAGAGGTTGATTCCCAGAAATTAAAGGCAATGAGAACATATATCTTACACCACCTTGTTTCTCTAATATAAATGGGAAGCAAATTTAAATGTGTAGGTAGATAGAGAAAACTCCCAATATTCGTAGGTCCGTTAGGCTAGCTACAAGCCATGGACCCGAGAAATACAAAATATTCATTAGAAATAAAGCAAAGGCTTCTATGGAAAATCGATCAATCTCACTCCTAACAAGATTGAATTTGATTCAAAATATCTTTCTTAAAATGACCTCGACAACAAAATATTCCAAAAAAATATTAAGATCTCCCAAAAAAACCGCAAAACACCACAAACTAGAGTAAAAACATTGGATCTTTCAGCATTTAAAAGAAATCTCAAACAAAAGCAAAATACTAACCATTTAAGAGAAAAATAGGTTGATTCCCAAACATTAAAGGTAGTGAGAACGTATATCTTACACCACCTTGTTGATTCCCAAACATTAAAGGTAGTGAGAACGTATATCTTACACCACCTTGTCTCTGATATATGTGAAATAAAATTTAAAAGCGTAGGTAGATAGGGAAAAATCCCAATACCCACAAGTCTCATAGGGCTAGCTACAAGCCTTGTATCGGAGAAATACAAAATATTTATTGGAAATAAAGCAAAGGCTTCTATAGAAAATCGATCAATCTCACGCTTACCAAGATTGAATTTGATTCTTGAAATAATAAAACTGGAGCATTATTTTGATTCAATTTATATAGCTCCACTATAGCTGGGTTTTCATATTTCATGAAAAGACAAGCCTGTTGGCTCAACTTCGCTAAGGAGGAAACCCTTGGTGAAAGAACCCTCAGCTAAAACAAAAATATTGACTATGGATTAGAGAAAAAATAAAAACAAGAAAACCCTAAAGTCACATCGTGAATGAGGAGAAAAGAATGAGGGAAAGGTTCGAGAAGTACCTGTAAAATGTTTATGGGTAAGGATCAACAAGGTGAATGGTTGCACAAATCAAGATTCAATTGATAGTTGAAGCAATGGAATCTAAAAGGTGGAATACAAGTGCAAAGGTGATGCACAGTCATATGAGTGCAAAGTAACAACTGGGGGAGTTCTTGCCAGAGGGAACGCCTTACAACGTAATTATAGCTTTATTTAAATCATCATCATCATTATTATTATTATTATTTGTTAAAAAAAATAACTTACAAATTAAACATACATATTATAAAAAAAAATTAAAAATGTAACAAGACTCTTAACCATGGAGATTCACTTCCACTTTACCATAAGCCAATACATGCTTATCAATACCAAATTCCCAAAAAAACCATCTCATTTCATATGACATTTTCTTTGAATCAATCAATTGAATTAAAAGTGAGAAAATAGCTTAACTACTTCAAAGATAAATTTGAACCTTTGATTTGTAAATGCTATTAAGAGGTTAATTCCTTAACACCCACCTAATAATTATTATGGTTTGTCTATTTTGGAATAAGACTTACAAAATTTTAATTGAATTATCAATAATTATGAGGTGGGCGGTAGAGATTTAATCTCCAACAAATATTCTAGAATATCATAGTGGTATACATAAATCAACAGTTGGGATACCTACAAAGTAGTTATTCACTTTTTACCCTTTTAATTAAATTGGTTAATTAATAAAATGTCATGTGAACAAGTGTCATATGCAATTATGGTTTTTTGGGCATGTGGTATTGATAGGCCATGGTATTGGCCCAAAACCTATTTATAGATTAAGAATTTCCGTAGTAAAGTGGAGGTAAATCTATATAATTAAGAATATTGTTCCATGTATATATATATATGTGCTTGTGTATTTAACTCACATATTATTCTTTTATAATTAATAAAATAATAATAAAATTTAAAGTAAAGTTATAATTTATTTGGTTTTTATGATTTTTTAATGTTTAACAACTTTTTTTTTATGCTTATGGATTGATGCCTATTGGCCTTTCCCAACCATTAAATTTAAGCATACTCTAACTAATAGATGAAATGGCTCTTGTTGGACAATTTGTACAAAATACAATAGATAATTTTAAAAATCATAATTTTAAGTCATTTAATTTTCAATTAAATATTACCTAACTAATAAAAAGATAGCTTCCATATGAACTTTTGTTTTTGGTAAATTTTCTCTAAAATCGAGCAGAGACTTTTAAAGATCATAATTTTATGCTGGTTAATTTGCAAAGTTCAAGTGTTTTAGGGCATTTTCAGGGACCAAATCCATTTACCTATTCATAATTGCATTTTAAATAACAAGAAATCACAATGTCACTAAAAATTATATTTTTAGATTTAGACTAAAAAAGATTTAGACTAAAAAATCTATATCTTTTTTAATGAAATTATACCAATATTTTATATAATTATGCTAATTAATATTAAATTAAAATTTTAAAAATCTTATTTCAAAATAAACACATCTATCTATCAACATAAAATTATATATATATATATATATATATATATATATATATATATATATATATATAGTTTGTGATTAATGGAGACAACCTTTAGGAATCATCTTTCCATTAAATTTTATAATATAAAAGGTGTATTTTTCAATGAAAAATCTACAATGGATAGTGGTAATCAATACTTCTCATCATGACATGTAATGACCCCCAAAAAAGCGATTCCCAAATAGTGTTTGTCTTTCCATGGGGGAAAAAAATGATTTCCCATTATCATGGATGAACCCAAACCCACTACAAAACACATAAAAATATAGAATTCCTATTTATTTAATTTATTGTCATGTACTTTGGGCCATAAGCATTATTTAATAAAACAAAACAATATTGTAAGTATTCATTAATAAAAAGCCAAAACGTTAATATAAAGTTAATATAAGATTTATCATTACGGAGAAAAGATACAATAAAAAGCAATATAAAAATATATAATATAATACAAATAATAAGAGAAATAGAGTTTTGTTAACATAGGTTAAGTAGTTCAGTAAAGATTATTATTTTATTAATTTTTTCAAAATTTAAAAGTATTTTTATTTTATTTATTTATTATTATTATGTTGAAAATTTTTACGGAATTATTTTACATAAAATTAGATAATATTAAATTAAAAAATATTTATATTGAAAAAATAAAAATATATTTAAAGTAAATTTATATTTATATTTTAAATTTGAAATAAAAGTTGAAAAAGAGGAAGAGATTTATGAGAAATTATATGCTACTAATCTCTTCATTTTTTTACTTAAGTGTGTGAGAGTAAAGCGAAATTATTTTTTTGGAAAAATAATATAATATTTAAAATATTATAAAATATCGATATATTTGCAATATTACACTTACAATATATATTAAAGGGAAGCTTTCTAATGGACGAAAAGTGCAGAAGTAAGGTCATATTATTTCAAGTTATATTTTACCATATGCTCATAATCTCATGATCGAAGGATAATAATCTTAGACAAGGTACAAAGTCATTTTGAAGACTTCAGATTGTGTTGTTAGTAAAATTGTCTTTTCGTCAAGGATGTATTATCTCATCACCTTTTAACAAGTAATGATGACCACACACACGCGCAAAGATACACGTAAAGAGTGCACAACAAGGGTTGTTCTTACACCATGATCACAATGGTCTTGGGATCAAATTTCATCAAGTCTTGTGGGGATGCTAACCAACTATGAAATTGTTCATCTATCTACTTTTCATTCGGAAATTACAAGGAAAAAGGATTAGAGCACTCTATTCTCCATATAAGCATGTGAATCTATTAACCATTATTTTAGTTAGTGGTTGAGTCACCTTCCATCTAGATATTCAAGGGAAAAAGGAGGGAATGCCATGAAGTTTCTTTGATATAGATATATAGATAAATTATATTCAAGGGTTAGGTTGGAACCAAATATTAAAGGCATATTTCTAATGGGGAGGTCACAAGTCTAAGGCCCATGTGGTTATGAACCACAAAAATAGTGATCAATCTACCTTTAATCCTAGAAATATAAAGAAGAATGACGGTACTCTATGAGGTAATGATTATTTATCTTTGATTCATTTACATCCTTTATGTTAGGGCCTTGAGTTGGGCCAGTGCCCCTAACGACCATCGACAGGTGAGAGAGTCGAAAAATTGACAATGAGGGTACGGGTGTGCCTAAGTTGTGCGATGGGTGTGTGGACGTAGTGGCAGATGCGTTGTAACAACAGGCACCCGTGTTTGGTTAAAGGTGACTTGTGCTCGATTAAAGGCATGCGGATGACAAGTTCGGTTAAAGGCATGTGAATGGAAAGTTCGGCTAAAGGCATGCAGACAGACGTGCGGATGGGTATGTGGGCAAACATGCGGACGGGCCAGCCGAACGAGTTGAGCATGTCTAAGGGCATCCGACCAAATGAGTCACACGGGTCCAGCACGCGGGTCGATCAAACGAGTTGAGGGTGTCCAAGGGCGTTCGACAAAACAAGTCACATGGGTCGCCTGAGTGGAGCACATTGGTCGGGTTAGTCGGGTGGAGCACAAAGGTCGAACGAACATATCTGTTCATAAATCATTTTGGTAATAAGCATATATATTGAATGAAGTTATGTTCATTCAAGGCATCATCATCTCATCCAAGTTTAGAACAGAAAACGAGTCTTAAGAGTTCGGGTCGTTTAGTGAGTTGTATGGCATGCAAGGGCGTGATAGGGTATGTGCCCGCATGGATGGGCAGAACAAAGGTTTGAATGAATTTTTTTGCATGCGTTTTGGCTGAATGGATTTTCTAAACAAAAATCCTAAATGAGATTTTGGAATGAGTTTCGGCACATGGGTTGGGAAACGAGTTGCTAAACGAGTTTCGGTACACGGGTTGGAAACGAGTTGCTAAACGAAAATTTGACACAAGTCTGTCAAATGAAGTTTCTACATGACCTAGGTCAGATGCACAACCTAGGCAGCCTGCATGACTTGGGTAGGTTGCACGACCCACACAGGATGAACGTAAATTGTGCACGGGTTATGCGACCATTTCAAGATTCAGGTGGACAGTGCATAGGATTGCATGACATGGGTAGACAGGTGGGTAGGCCTGCATGATAGGTTGCATGGACTAGTGTGCTGAGGTATATTATCGGACAGTTGTAAAACATTGTAAACTTGTAAAATAACTTGCATAATTTAACAAGTATATTGGGTAGACTGTTTGGGAGTTCCCCCTCCCTTCATAATCTTGTGTACACTGTCATATTGTTGTTTTGGATGAAGTCATATGTGTTATGAAGTAGATGTTAATGAAATTTAAATGAATGTATTCCTGCTGCATTTATGTGAATAAGTGAACACTTAAAAAAAAATAAACTAAGTGTTGGTGATAGGTGTAAGCCGTTAACCATAGTAGTGTTGAAACAAAAAGGTTGGGTGGTGCCGCACCTCGCCCACAAGTGGAAATCGAGTCACCGCTAGTGTGGGGGTGTGACAGATACTATCAGAGGTTGGTTCAGGGCGAGCCGAGATGATTTGAAATTGTGAAGCAAAGATACATTTGCCACTTCGTCAGAGATGGTATCAGAGCCCGTTTTGCAGAAAATGGCCTTTACAGATATTTGGAGTTTTTAATATTGGTAGAGGCACACCATGGGACAGAGTTAAGCTGAACAAATTCCACTGGTAAAATTGCGATATATTGAACAAATATTGATAGAGTTGCAGGAAGAGTTTCGTGGGAAAGGAAAGGACCTTTGTGCATTAGCTAAGGAAGGGATATTCGACATGAATAGAAAAAAATTATATCAACTCGTGGGGAAAGTGGACCATATATAAGAAAGAATCATGAAGTTTAAGGAAGATAAATGTGTGTTACGGGAGAAGGAAACTGAGCTTGGAATGAAAAGGACTCTTGAGAAAGAGCGGGTCGTAGTTATTACTCATGTTGAGGAGGAAGTTGTGATACATAACGACAAGGAGCTTGGTGGGATAGATCCTACCATAGCAGAACCGAATTTGGAGGATGTTTCATATGTGCCAAAGGAAGAGGAGGAACTTGGGATGATTGAATCAACCCAAGTCAAACGAGATTCATGCACATTGTAGATAGTGGAGGAAGGAGGCACTCACATGGAGAGACCTCATGAATAATGTTAGTTTTTTTATTACTTGTCTTTCATTGGAGATTTTGGAAGATGGGCCATTTGCAGGGCTGGGAAAAGGAATTTTTCCAATGTGATGGACACCCTTTCAATGAATGAATATGATGAGACCTTGCGTATTGAGGAAGCAAGGAGCATTGGTTGTTGCAGGACTTGTTGGGGCAATTTGTGACCTTATGGAAGCAAGTGCAAACACTTGTGACAAGGGAGGAACATGATGAGCTTTGCTATGTATGAGTCATGCTTTGCCAAGTGGAGAATTGGCTAAGTGCTCAGAATGACTCATGGACAGATTTCAAAAAGGGCACACCAGAGTTATGAAGATGTGATACTTGGGTAGAATTATTCATGGCTGAGACCAAGAGGTAGTCTTGGCAGACCTTTAGTGGGGAAGGTAGCAATGATGGAAGGAACCTGTGATATGATGTGATAGTGGTAATCAATACTTCTTGGAGTTGATGGAGTTGTAGTGATAGATGTTACTTGGTGGGAGGACTTGGGTATGGGTTGATTTGATGAGACTTAACCACTTTTGATAGACATGGTGGTTGAATGGTTTATGACCATGGGAAGCACATGGAAGAGATGATGGGGCAGGTGTAGACGTTCCCTTTTGACATTATTGATGGATGGCATATCACAGATGAGATCGAGATTTATTCATGGACCTGGGCATGACAAATTGAGCATTGGATTGATGGGAGGAGTTCTTAACCGAGAAGGGCCTCTCACATATGGTTGATGATGCTTATATGGATGTAGTAGGTTGGCACATCATCATGGAAAAAACATGGACATTAGCATTAATGACAACATATTGCAGATAAGATGGAGACTACTTCATGGACTTGGATATGGATTACTTTACATTTGGATAGAGATGTGATGGATTCTTGATCGAGTTGATGCTGTGACAAGATATTGGAGAAACGACCGATGATGGAATGATGAGGTGCATTCTCATGGTTTGAGCGCGATAGTTGGACTAATCACCTGACTAGTTTGAGTCATAAGGGAGGCTAGTGTACTGAGATGTGTTTGAGTTGAGTTGGAGTATCATAAAAATAGTTCACATGATGACGATACATGGTGCATTGACATGGTATATGTTGCGGTGAGAGCATGTAGCTGAGTTGGAGGGGATAGCCTTCCACAATGGGGTAGCATGTGGAGATTGTGAAAAATGATGGTTGATGATCATGGGTTGAGGAGACTTTCCTGTTATGGAGTCATGAACCTTGGAGCTGATGACGCTTTTCACATTTTGTTCTTGGTGATGGAGTTTTCTGACATGATGTGTTGTCAAGGACAACAAAATCTCTATAGTGGGGAGGATGTCAGGGCGTTGAGTTGGGCGAGTGTTTTTTATGACCATGAGCCGACAAGAGAGTCGAAAAACTGATGATGCAGGTACAGGTGTGATTGCGTTGTAACGGCATGCAACTGTGTTCTGTTAAAGGTGAATCATGCTCAGTTAAAGGTGTGCAGATGGCGAGTTCGGTTAAAGGTGTGTGGATGGAAATTTCGGTTAAAGGCGTGCAGATAGACGTGCGGATGGGCATGCGAGTGGATATGTGGATGGGTTGGCCGAATGAGTTGAGGGCGTCTAAGGGCATCTGGCCAAATGAGTCACATAGTTCAACATACAAGTCGATCGAATGAGTTGAGGGCATCTAAGGGCATTCAACCAAACGCGTCACATGGGTTCAATACATGAGTCAGTCGAATGAGTTGAGGGTGTCTAACCAAACGAATCACATGGGTCATCCAGGTGGAGTACATGGGTCAGGACTGCTTGGTGGAGCACACAGATCGAACAGAGGAATTGGTTCATAAATCATTTGGGAAACAAGCATATATATTGAATGAATCTAAGTTCATTCAAGGCATCATCATCTCAACCGAGTTCAGAAGGGAAAATGAGTTTGAAGAATTTGGGTTGTTTGAAGAGCTATAGGGTGTGTGAGTGTGCGACAAGGTATGTGCTTGCATGGACGTGCGGAATGAAGGTTTGAACGAATTTTTTGCATGAGTTTGGGGTGAACGAATTTTTGAACGAAAATCCTGAACGAAGATCCTAAATGAGATTTTGGAACAAGTTTTGGCACACAAGTTTGGAAACAAGGTGCTAAATGAGTTGCGGCACATGGGTTGGAAACGAGTTGTTGGATGAACATTTGACACAGGTTTGTCAAGTGAAGTTTCTACATGACTGGGTGGGTTACATGACCCGGGTGGGATGTACAACCCAGGCAGGCTGAACGAAAATTGTGCACGGGTTGCAGATTGGTTCAAGATTTGGTTGAATAGTGCGGAGGGATGTACGGCACGGGTAGATAGGTGGGCAGGCCTAAATGACTGGCTACAGGGGTTGGTGTGTTGGGGCAGATTATTGCACAGTTGTAAAACATTGTAAACTTGTAAAATACCTTGTAGATTTTTATAAGTATATTGGGTAGAATGTTTGAGAGTTTCCCCTCCCTTCATAATCTTGTGTACATTGTCATATAGTAGTTTTGGATGAAGTCGTACATGTTATGAAGTAGATGCTAATGAAAGTTAAATGAATGTATTTCTGCTTCATTTATGTGAAGAAGTGAGCACTTAATGAAAAATAAACTAAGTGTTGGTGATAAGTGTAGTTCATGAACCATAGTAGTGTTTAAATTAAAAGGTTGGGAGGTGCCGCACCTCACCCATAAGTGGAAATTGAGTTACCACTAGTGTGGGTGCGTGACACTTTAGGTCATCCATACTTAAACTTATTCCTTGAAATGTGTGTGAAGGAAACCTCATGGAGAAACCTAAGGGATGCTTCCCTACATTCATATATGACATCTCTAGTAAAACCATTAACATATAATAGTGCATCTCATCAAGAAACATTGAAAGTAAGTGCTTGCTAGTGAATTGGAAACAACATTGACAACAACGAATTGAGCTAATTGGTTGAACTTACCCACAAAAAGGTTAAAGAGTTATATGAATGATTTTGAACTCAAATTTCAAGGAAAATATCATTGAGAATTTATGTATTGACATACAATAGTTGGAGACTATACTTCTATTTTATCTAGGCTATGAGCCATAAAATGTGAGGAAGTGGTTATATGGTTTCTACAAATACATTTTCCATAAAATATCACACATACACATAATATTATTTTTGCTAAATATATTGCATTAAGATTATTTTAGTTGGCATTTCAATCCACATTAATGTAAATTAACATTATATATAATAAGTTTCCAAAAAAGATCATTAACACATTAATATGGGTTTTTCCTTATAACATATACTAATGTTGATCATGAATCACACTTATATATTATATTTATATTATCTATATATATATATAAATAAGTATAATCCTATTTTAAAGTCACAATCAAGCTAAACACCAAATTATATATGATATATATTTCTTTACATTCTAATGATTATAAAAGTAACGATTCTTTATTGTTTATATTATTTTATTTTATTCAAGAAAAACATTAAAAGTAACATAATTTTACTAATAATAAGACATGCATAAAAAAATATATATTATAGGTACTCATTTTAAGCTCTTATATACATATAAATAGAAAGTAATTAAATATGAAAAAATTCTTATTCTTTAAATATATTTTTT
>APFE031741930.1:0-12428 GCA_000404065.3 Pinus taeda | reverse complement strand
AATATAAAATTGAGTGGAAAACCTAACAACATTTCATCTTACCACTTTAATTATACTTAACTAACATTAATATTTAATTTTTACGCTAAAATATGGAATATTAAAGTGTTTCTCAAAAATCTTGTGAAAATGCCAAATGATATCATCCCACAACGATGATTCTGGTTTGTATTTGCCACACGCTCTCGCATGGGCCAAAGAAGGGTTATTTTAAAATTGGGTTATTTTAAAATTTGATTTTTTATCATTGGAAAAAATTGTCAATTTATTTCATTGAACATATATAATGAAGTTCAATGGAAAATTTCATTCAAGTCAAATGGGTGAAGAATTAATAATAAATATTGAAATCAATTAAACTATCCCAATATATATATATATAAATAATTATATAATATATATATAATATTATATATTGTCGAAGAAGGGAGGACTTTCTTGATTTCGTTGCCTAAAGCTGCAAGAGAGATAGTATATGCATAAAGGTATGCTAATGGATTGATCACCAACCCAGTGCTTTCTTGATTGCTAGGGGCTAGTTGTATTTATATTCATTGGGGGATCAATTATCTATCATTTATCTAACCGAGATATGGTAGGTGGGTTCCTTTCTATCTTGATGAATAAGGAAATAATTGAAATATGTCTCATTTTGATCTGCAGAGGTTGTTATAATCATTTTTAAATTGCATGTAATTATGACTGATGCTCTGAAAAGTATTTAGTGTGAAGGATTACAAGGTGACATCGAAAGTGGCAGATTCATAATACACCTTTCCAAACTAGAATATCATATGGCCCACATGAATACTAGAATATCATATGGCCCACATGAATATAAAAATGGTTTTGCAATTAAATTATTTCTTTCAGCATCTTCTCATATTTTCATGGTAGCCATGACATGACATCATAAGTTTGCTCTTTTAATGGCCAAACCATTTATTGTTTGCAAGCTATATTGAAACGATTAACCTCCAGCTCATTCGACCCTACAAAGCATGGAGTACCTTAGCATTTGATAACAAGTTAACTAAAGGAGAAACATGATCAGATTATATGGTATTAAATCACAAATGGAACAAACCAAATAATACAACATTGACATGTATTACGAAGGTGGTGGAGCCTCATTTAATTGCCAACAAAGTGTTATTCGACATGATATTTGGTAATACGATTACTTATACACAATGGCTCATAGTACATACTACCATGAATTTGGTTTTAGTGTTTGATTCCATATAACATAAGCGTGCATGTAGCTCTAATGTGTTGAAGTGTCCAACACATATGGTATTAAAGAAACTATTATGATACACCGTAAATTCATAATATTGGTAGTTGGATGATTTAACAAGAAGAGCTGCAGGGCAGCAAGTCCCTGCCCTGAGCTGGGAAAAAAGCAGCGTTACAGTTAATTGTTGTTACAGTTTGGCCTGCTGGCTTGCTCTCCACGGTACTGTTATTGGTGTGAAAACCAGCGCGAGAATTAGACGACATAAGCAGTGACTTTTTAGAGAGCCTTGCTTCTGCTTCGAGTCTTGCATTTTCCCACTGTGCCTTGTGTCTCAACAGGGCCAATGCCTCGGACTGCTGTGGAGCACTGGTATTGGCTTCCGTTATGGGTGCATGGGTCGAGAGATCGAGTCCCATCCTTAGCAAACGCTTCTTCAGATGACTACTCCAGAAGTTCTTGATCTCGTTGTCTGTTCTCCCAGGAAGCTGTGAGGCTATTGCAGACCATCTGCATGCATCAGAACAATTCAGAAACAATCCTGGCACAGAATATATGAAATAAATAAGTTGTTTGTCTGTTTCTTTACTTCTTTCCTAGAATTGCATGCAGCGGAATAATAGATTCCGGCATAGAATATATGAAATAAATAAATCGTGTCTGTTTCTTTACTTGTTTCCTAGAATTGCATGGAGCAGAATCGCTTGATATGAGGATTCAAATAATTCGTCCACCGCAAACGGCAGCTCTTCCCACTACGACGAAGCCCTGCACATACACACGAACTGATATCTACATGTTTAACTCTGCGGGAAAGTCGAAGTGAACAACATTTATTTAGAGTCAACAATAATTGTAGTAAGTGAAATGAAATAGTAATTGAATTAACCCCATTTCACTTCAGAATGTGAGAACTAATGATTGAGCTAGTGATAATGAGTGCATGATATGAATGAGAACTAAGTCATATCAGAAATTACTCATTGAACTTCGCGATGTTTGTATAACAGAGTATTCTCACACGTTTAAAGATTTGTAAGATTTTTAGGTTAAGTAAATAGTTAGAATCTAATTTGGAGGCCAAGTTTAAACGCACCATTTCTCACGTAATTGTTCAATTTATGTTATTAATATTCATGTTTGAAGACGTAAAAGCATTCTTATAAATTTTTATAGTTTTGATGGGGAAGAATGTTAAACTCAATGTGCCGATTGTTTTACATAATATGTTTTCGAATATTTGGAAGATTATAATAATAGCGAACAGTTGTTTGGTTCGACATTATTTGGATTGGTTTGTGATATAAAATTTTACAATCACCTTTTCTTTTTAAATTCAAGTTTATGGTGGTGGTAGATTTCTAAATTTCGTTGATATAAAGCAAAGTCAAATTGTGTCTTATGATATATTTAGAGTATCTTTCGCATGAAGCATGGGCGAAACGTGGCGCAGGACAACGTGTCATGGCGTCGAATGTTCCCCTGTCGTCGGTTCCGCCTGCGACCTGGAGCGAAGGGAAGATGTCACAACACACCCTCAAGGATAAATTCAAGCGTTGCAATCATGGAATTGAGGATGTGCTCAGGAAGAAATCCAATTCTGGCATGAACGAAAACATTGCGCACTGCAGAAGCTTTCAGATGCCGATTAAGGCTCGGAACAGTTGCAATCATGGAATTGAGTATGTGCTCAGGAAGAAATCCAATTCTGGCATGAATGAAAACATTGCGGGCTGCAGAAGCTTTCAGATGCCGATTAAGGCTCGGAACAGGGGAATTCAGTGGTTTTTTGAGTTGGTTTTTCGAATTTTTTGTTACAGGAACTATCAATATTTGGGACGTGCTGTGAACAATAATGGACAGAATGGCGGGTAATTGAGAATTGAATTCCGATGGGAAATTGCCCAATTTTGGGGGATTTTGACTAAGATTCGACAGAGGCGATGAGCTCGGTTTGAGGCAGCATGTTAATCTTAGTGCTCTGCGCAACCACAGTGGTGGACTCTGGCCACTGCTAGGTTTAGAGCTCGAATCTATGGGGGACGCACTGATATCTGTAGCACTCTAACCATGGAAGTCGACTCGAAGATTCACCCGTTTCTTTCTTACGTTCTATCTTGGAGGCCCCTGCGGCAGCCATTAAAGCTGAGCTCCAAACCCTCGTTTTCGAGTGCCATTAAAGGGAATTCTGCAAGGAGCATCCGAGCAGAGTGACTTTCCCTTTAAAAGTGGGAGTTGCAATTACATTATCTTCTCTGTTGGTTCTCTTCAGGAAACCATACGATGCCTTTGGAACGAATGCAATATGGGTGATCATCACTGTAGCAGTTGTGTTTGAGCATACTGTAGGTCTGTGAAGCTGGGAACTGAGAAACCAATTAAAGATCACAGATTGGGCAGATGATTCTCAGGTCCAGGTAAGGGGCATTAGATATTTAGTAACAGACTTTGAATCAATTCGTAAGTTTCAGTTCTAGGGTTTGCATAACCTAAATAATTTTGGAGATTTTCGAAAATTTATATAAAATTTAAATTTAAATAATAAAAATAGAATCTCAATGAAATTGAATTATCAGATTTTACTTTAAAACCAAAATAGTAAAAATCCCATTCTGTATAGTCCTAAGACACCATGCTCCTCACAATCGCAGTATGTAGTTATTGTCTAACAGATGAAATTCGTTTGTCAATGCTTACTAGTAATTCCTTTTTCAACTTCTCCAACCTAGATATATCAAGACAAACATATCCCAAAAGTAAAATTCTTCTCCCAATTGAAATGTTGAAAATATATTTAGATGTAGCAATTCTTGCCTATAAATTAATTGTCACAGTAAATATTCATTAGCCTTTCATATGTACTGAATGCTCCTAAAGGGTAAACATCTTCAATACCAGCAAAACGCAGTTTACTTTTGAAGAAAAAATGGTAGTTTATTTACCTATTAGCAACATTGCAATTTACAAAAAGCCAATAATCATTAAACAGGGAATAAAATTGTTAGCCAAAATATTTTGAAGCCAGTATTTTTTTCTCTCCATGGTTATTATATACCTTTGATGCCACAGAAGCACACTGTACAATACCGGCATCACCCCCGCAAACCATGGATTCAACGAATAGATCGTTAGCCCTGTACCGGTGATAAATCAAAAGAATTGCATGTAAGAAATTATGGACAAAAAACAAATTGACAACGGAAGCAATTATGGAGAAAACAATCAAATTATTAATGAATGTTAAATACAGTTGAGAAAATCCCACCATCGTCAAAGTTGCAAATCCCGCTCCAACTGAAGATAAAAGTTCTAGTTCTGTATGCTTAAGATTAAGATTTAAACCCTGTTATCAGGGATTACTGAATTACAGAGCATTTGTGACCTTACAGGACTCGAACCGTGGCACGCCATTTCTGTAGTGGATGAAGCCAAGGAAGACGCAGGCGTTGGCTGTGCGATTCCAACCAGGTGAGCATGGAATGCTTTTTGCACATCGAGCATATTCAGATACCAGGTAACAAACGTATGGCTTTACTGTTCGTGGTTCCTGTCACCTGTTCAAACAAATTCAAACAAATTGAAATAATTAGTAGAATAGACCTCGATCATCAACTTAGACTTCTGCATGAGAAGAGATGATAAACAGGTAAATTTGTTTGCAGGTCGATGACGTTCCTTTAGCAGCAGATTCCTCTACTTCGGCTTTAGCAGCAGATCATTTTAAGGCAGGCCGTTGTTCTCATGCAAATTAAGGTTTTGCCACCGTACTGCAGGGAATGTTGACACGGCAAGCAGGGGAATGTTGACACGGCAGGGCCGACACACTTATACTTTAACATAAGTACATAATTCTTGTTAGTTTTGTTAACATTTTATGTTACCAGATTAATGCTAATGCAAACATAGCATTAAACTGAGTTCATGAACCTGTACCAACCTGTACCAATTAGCCAAATGCTTTTCAAAAATTTTCCTAAGTTTTGAGATCGTATACCTCGTATTGAGGCCAAATAAGACGATCGTTCCTGCCATTGGATGCGTGTATCGGCAAACATAAAATTTAATAAAGTTTATCGGCAAACTTTGGTTTAAGCTGAAATATGTTTATGGATTTCTGTGTCGAACTAATGCTATTGGGTAAAACCGATTACTATAGTCCCTGCCAGCCCGAAGGGCAGGGACTAATAAGATAAGATGTGATCCAAAAAGAGTGAGAAAGACCTCGCGAGTAGTCAAACAGTGGTGGGAAATCTTTACCTTAATATGGTGGTAAGAGATTTTTTTTCACATAGTCTCTTGAGAGCATTGTTTCCCACAACCTTGGTAATGGTGTAAGGACCATATCAGAGTGTTCTGAGTTTCCAGTGGGCTCTTGTAAGGCATCCTTTCTGCAAATGTAACCAGACTTTGTCGCCCACCTGAAACTTATGTGGTACTTGATGTTGATCATGTCACTGCTTGTACTTGGCATTTTCCAGAATGGAGTGGCGATAAATCGGCACGTTGGGTAGAGGTGTTCCAAAAGTCAGATCGAACAAATGCTTGATTTGACAGTGCAACGGTACCCCTGTGGGTGAGGATAAGATGTCCTTGTCTTCTTTCATGACTGTATCCACCTACTTCTGCTACGTGGAGGAACCCTTCCCGGGGGCCATGGATGTGGCTACGATCTTCCCCTTACTTTGAGAGTGAACCAGACATAAAATAAATTTCCTAGTCTATGAGATGATCTTACTGCCTTTCTTAGCAGAGATCAAAGAAGTGGCAGTAGGTGGGGCTACCTCCAGTATCCTGTATAATGTATTACACAAAGAAATAATAACAGCGTAAGGCCTAGACTCGTACACAACATGTCGCTTCCACAAGTATGGTTGGACTAATAATACATCACAAACATCAAACAGTGCAACATCACACAATACCTCATCTGTGAAGGGCTTGATGCTGTAGGGAAGGCATCACTGCTGGCATCCTTGGAGTTCTCGTCCTTGGTGAAACCACCTGATGCTGTATGGTTGTAGGTGTGGTATGGTTGGTAGTCCCAACTGCTTCACAATCTCTACTGAAATGAGGTTCTTTTGGCTCCCACTGTCAACAATGAATTGCAATGATGAACCCTTCACCCACATCTATGAGTGGAAAATATGCTCCCCCTCCTCTGGATCTTTGGGCTCATTCTTCTAGACCTTGGCAATGGCAGCCGTGGCTATGGGCTCTGCATTAATGATTTTCTTCCCTTTGTCATTCCCCTTGTCGGGTTCTAACTCAAGGTCAGAACATGCATTTGATTCTGAAGCCTTCAACTCAGCCACCAGCGACAGCTTGGTCTGACACTCACTTGTGTAGTGAGTGGGGCTCTTATGGAACTCACACCACTTTCCTGTGTCCTTCTTTGACTTCATGGTGTTGTTCTTTTCTTGTGGCTTCAACGGGTTGTCTTGGGTTGCCCCGCCTTGGCTTTTTCCTTTGTTCTCCTGATTCGCAGATCTAAAGTCTCGCTTCTTTTGTTTAAACTTATGCTTGATCTTGACAGCGTATCAGTACATCATGTCGAGCGAGGATATGTCCAGGAACTCCATCTGGTCCTAGATGTATCTACGTAGGTAGCCGCGGTATTTGAGTACTTAATGTAGCTAAGAATCCTTGATACCCAACATTGTGTGAAGGGTATGAAAAATATTCATGAACTCCGGCACATCTTGGTCCCTTCCTTGCCGCAGCGTGGTCCACTTTATGTATTTGTCCTCAATGCTCTTGACAAGGTAGTACTGCTCCTTGATGGCATCCCAGAATGAATTCCAAGTTGGTGCAACTAAAAATAGTGAGCCCGTACTTTCATCCTTCTTCTCGCAGTAGGTTTCCCACCAGTCTTTGGCGTGGGGGGCTGCTTTAAGAAGTGCAAAAGTGATCTTTTCTTGGCTGGAAAAATCATGAACAGAAAAATAACCATATAGTAGATTTAACCATTTATCTACAGAATCTGTGTCTATCTGACCCTCGAATATGGGGATTTAAAAGTTAACTTGTACCTTAAAGGGTGCGGCGTTTCTAGTGTAGTTGTTGGAAGCAGATGGGTCACCTTGGGTAGTCGTTGAAGGATCTAGGCAATGTTTTCCATCATTGCATTCCTTTGTTGCTCGAGGGCTTCTTTGAGCAAGATTTTCATAGGATCTCCTGCCCCCTCGTCTTTATTTTTATCCGCCATGGGATGCGTTGGGATTTGCGACGCCGGTCTTGCAAGGGTTCGACCAGTTCAAGCCCTAACTCCTTATATCCCGACCTCGTTGTGGACATGCAAAGACAAACAGAGAAAGAGGAGACCCCTTTGATACCACTGATCCAAATTTAAACAGGAATGCAACAAATTACAGAGATAACCATAAATACAAAGATGCAATAGAAATAATACTTCATTCCATTAATATCAAATACTGAAATATGCTTACAAACATAAATGGAAATAAACTAGATAGGGCGATGGTAGCTTATCTATGAGAAGAGATGTGGTGGCTACATGCCTCTGAAATGTCTTACAATGAGGCTTGAAGGCCTATTTATTGTTGAGAAACAATGGAAAACCCTTAACATCCAAAAACCTAACCTTAGGAGATGAAGCACCAAACTATGGGCCCCGTTTTGGGTAAATTAGTACACAACTTCCAGGGGTCGTAACTTTGGCATACGATCTCTGTTTAACACACAAAATACCTTGTTAGAAAGATATATCTGAGAAATACAACTTTTGAGTGAGAAACATGGTCCATGAACCCATGTTGCTCCCAGTTTTCCAAAAAAATGTGGTTTAGGGCCTCAAAATGGCTCCAGAAGTTCACAACCCGAAAAACTGCTAAAAATAGTAAATTGTGCTACAATTAAGGAAACTAAAATACTGAAAGAGACAGTTGTGGGGGTCCAAGTGGGCTAGGTGGGTGGCCACCAACATCCACCTGGATCATCTACAACTAGCAAAGGTTGAAATACCCCAAGTCTTTCTATCCATAGCTCAACAGTCATATCCCTAGAACATAAAAAACATGTGTTTGCCCTTACAAACGTAATATAATAAATGCCTATTCACATACCTTTATTTGGCTAATAGCAATACAAGCCAAGAAACTACATATATATACGTATATGTTTCAAAAATCTTCATGGAAAATAAATATCATTTGCAAATAATATGAACTATTGTTACTCTAAGACACATAAGGCCATGTGAATATTTCCCCTCCCAATTCACCTATCATTATTTCACTTTCCATCATTCAACATTATTATAATTCCCCTTGTTTCATATATGCAAGTTTCTTTTAACCAAGTCGTGTATGCGTATACACGCACTTTCATGCACAGAAAAGCGCGTACATGTGGGAAAGATTATTTTTGAGTCCATGGTAATTGGACCTATGGTTTTAGACCTTGGTATTGCGTCCAAAATATTAAACCTAGGTATTGGGTCCCTAGTATTGGTTATCGATGGTTTTGGGCCATGGTTTGAGTAAGGCCAAGACTATAAAAAGGAAGAGATCATTTGGCAAGTGAATTGGACTCAAGTGTTGAATATCTTATGAGGAGCAAGATCTGGAATACTGGTGATTGGTTTATGGTGCATAGCCGGATCTAAATCAAGGAGGAACCTGAGCATTACAAGATGTATAAGTTCTATTGAAGGGTCAAATCTCAAGACTTGAATAGTAGTATCTTTGTGTGATTCTGATATATTATATTTAATGCATGAATTGATCTATGAATCTGATAATCTGGGTATATTTAATGCTTGAATACTCAAAAAGGGGAAAATTGTCTTTCATAGATCTGTATGCAGGATTGGCGTAGCGAAGACGCGTATACATGCAGGTTCAGTAATTCAAAGAAGCATATATGCAGGTTTTCCTTTATACAGAAGCCTATGCATGCAAGTTCCTCATCTTGAAGTAGCGTACATCTCATAAAATATGTTTTAGCTACTTCGGTTTATTGCTGTAGTATTCTGGGTTCAGGATTGGTGTCTGGTTAAGGGTTATTATTATTCTGGTTACAACATTCAGAGAAGTGATTGTTTGATTCAGTATTGGGTTGTACAAAGAAGATTGGTTGATGCAGATATACTTGATGTTTGATTGATGTTATTCATGGATCCAGTTTGAAAATTTATGAAAACGTGGTCCCTGGAAGAAAAGAGAAGGTTGTAGCCTTCTGTAGATCAGCACCTACGTACTAGTACCTCAGCTAGTACAAGAGCTAAGGGGGTTGTAGCTCCCTTCCAGGAGAAGTTGGAGAATGAGAGAAGGTTGTAGCCTTCTACAGGTTGCAGCTTGCGTACTCGTATAAGACTGCACCAGTACAAAAACATTGTGAAAATAAGTTTCTAAATTGAAAGAAGATAGAGACAAATTGTAGCAGGTGGTTTTCACCCACATTGGGTTTCCACCTTATATCTTGTGTGTGACTGTCTGCTCTATTTTCTATTTCTGGTTACTGTTTATATGGTTCTGACACACAGATTTATGAACAACATCTAAAGAATAAATTAAATTATAAGTCTACAACTTATACGCTAGTTTCATTAACTGAAGTTGTGTATATACGTTGTTTTCACTAACTCAAGTAGCGTATACAAATCTGTGTATGAAATGAAAAATAATTGACTTGATAATACTAATTCACCCCCCCCCCCCCCCCCCTCTCAGTCTTATTTCCAACAATATCGACAACTTCAAAAAACTAATAGAAAATATAATTTTTGCATAGAAAATAAAATTTTAATATGAAAAACATAGTTCTCTCCTTGTAGAACATGATATATATATATATATATATATATATATAATCATGTTCTACAAGGAGAGAACTATGTTTCTCATATTAAAATTTTATTTTCTATTAGTTTTTGAAGTTGTCGAAGTAATATTTCAATTGCATGTCGCAGAAACATGTGTTTGCGTAATATTTTTTTCTACTATTTAAATAAATTCAGAAACCAAGAGTACCCTTTTGAAGAAGACTAGGAAACAAAGATATTTGTATTTTTTTAAATTTTCGTTTTATATATTTTTCTTTATTGATTTTTATTCAACCCCTTTGAAACTATCCAAAAATGTTTCAAGCATTATGTTTAAAAGAAATTAGATAAAAAATATCATATGAATTCAAAAATATCAAACTCATATGCCATTACATAGTGGATTCCTTCTTGAATCCAACATGGTCTACTCTGCCACTGAAGGACAAATTCTTCTTGGAGTCCACTAGGGTACAAAATGGTGTTGTAGGGAAATCTATTGAAGAGGAGCTAAAACACTATATTTTAGGCTATCGACAGCTCGATCGACCACTTACAATGCTTGATCCACTGTTTGAAATAAAATTTCAAATAGCTTGATCGAGCCTTTAAAAAACCCTTGATCGAGTTCTTAACATGGTTAAAGAGAGGCTTGTAATCGAGCCTATAGCTCAATCGAGCTAAAAAAGAAAAAAATGAAAGCCTCTCAATACTGGTCTTTAAGCGAATTATAAAATTTATTTATCCCACAAAAATAACTTTTATAGATATTCAAATATACTCTAGACTCTAATTTTCCTTAATTATAAATCAAAAATTTATTTTATTTTACCAAGAAAATAATTATAATAATATATAAATAACTTTCTATAAAATATTTTCACTTTGTTTTTTCATTTTTGAAATTGTTAAAAATGATACTTTATTTATTGTTTTGAATTTAAATATCACATATTTTTATACTTAATCATTTTATAAAAAAAATTATGTAGAAATTTTCAATAAAAATAAATCAAATTATAATAATATAAAAAAGAAACAACAAACTAAATTGAACTATTTCTCACTAACATTTATGAATTTGTCACCATCTAGTCAACTTCAAATATGGTCACAGTATTTTACAAAACCAAACACTAATTATAAATATTCTATAGCATATTATTCATTAATCATTAAAAAAACCATATATTATATTTTTTCAAATCATTGCTTTAATTTCCTGTAAATTTTTTAATATTATTATTTGAAGAATAATGTCATATGTACATTTAAATCTAGATTACTCAAATTCAAATTAGTCAAATAATGTTTTAAATTTTATAATTTCCTTGTGTTTTTATTATTTTAAAAATATCTATTGCAAACTTAAGTCGGGATTAACAATTTCTATATTTACTTCGCACTTGTGCAAACTAAGGACAACATTGAGTGCAATCACATTTTATAGGCTGAGAGAGATTTATAACCACAAATACCATTGTATCCATTACAACTATATGAATTATAAATTACAACCATTACAGCGATGTTAATTATTATTGCACTCATTTATTTCCCTGAACAAGTGGATACTACGAACATATATAATATATATATATAATATATATATTATATATATATCATATATATATATATATATATATCTATATATATATAGATATATATATATATATATATATATATATATATGAGATGTTTGATTTGAAATAGATATGATTATGTTGAGGGAATGGTGACTACATTTCCACTAGAGTCAAATTCAAATTTTGAGTTACACTTATTATATAGAATTTAATATTTATTGAAATCAAATTGAAAACTTTTCTTATATTTAATAAATTTATTATTTAAACTATAACATTGAAAATTTAAATCATATTAAAAACTAATTTTTAAGTTACCAAACTGTAAATATAAGAATACTACAATTTCAATTGCAAGGGAGATAGAATCTTTTTGAAATCTATACACCAAAACACTATAAAAGTAATAAGAAATTAATCCACGCCATGTTTAATTACCTATTCAAAAGTAATTAGTAATTAAATTTGTTTTTTTTTTAACTATCAAATGCTTACAATTTTAAAGTTTTCATATCATTATTTATATTTACATTAGATTAAAATTTCCAACTTTAAGGCTTGATTGAGCTTTAGGGCTCGATCGAGCTCCTAACCTAGGGTTACACAGGAGATTGACCAAGAGTTAGTTTTAATGCTCAATCTAGCTATTTTTTAGTGCTCAAGGAGCTCAATCGAGTGCTTAAAAATGGATGGAACAAGCCATATTTTTTACACCTAAATGCCCCCTCTCTTTCCAAAAAGTGTAACCCAACTCCATGTTTTTACTCTATATCAGCTAGATAACTAATATCAAAATATTAAATATCATATTTACCTTATCATG